>JAVGWN010001539.1:0-12266 GCA_034552555.1 Semaprochilodus insignis | reverse complement strand
GTAAACAGAGTGATTGAGAGCGGGTTTGGTGTGAGGTGTAAACAGAGTGATTGAGAGCGGGTTTGGTGTGAGGTGTATACAGACCGATCGAGAGTGGGTTTGGTGTGAGGTGTGAACAGAGTGAGTGAGAGTGGGTTTGGTGTGAGGTGTGAACAGAGTGAGTGAGAGCGGGTTTGGTGCGAGGTGTAAACAGAGTGATTGAGGGCGGGTTTGGTGTGGGGTGTAAACAGAGTGATCGAGAGCGGGTTTGGTGTGAGGTGTAAACAGAGTGATCGAGAGCGGGTTTGGTGTGAGGTGTAAACAGAGTGATTGAGAGCGGGTTTGGTGTGAGGTGTAAACAGAGTGATTGAGAGCGGGTTTGGTGTGAGGTGCAAACAGAGTGACGGAGAGTGGGTTTGGTGTGAGATGGTTCTGTACAGTGGTGGTGATGGGAACCAGGGTTCTCCATGTCTAGAACACACATATAGACACTTTATTGACTATCTAAACCACCAGTGAACCTACACGTGTCTTCTGAGTGTATATGGAATGTTGATGATGGAAAATCTGGAAAACCTGGAAATACTAAGTTTCTTTGGGGGACTATTTGACCTCACAGCGCCCTGCAGCATGTATCCCTCCACCATGAATGGAGTTTAAGGCTGAAATCTTCTCCACACTATCATAAACAGCGTCTCAGACATCAGGCAGCGTATTCAGAACCACCTCATGTAGGAACTTTCTGTGAGGGAGCTTTTAGAGGGGGACGTCTGGTTACCTTCACCACCACTGTGAGCGGATCTGTAACTGGTTATTTATGCAGAATTTTTTAAAATTATTTTCATGTTATCTTTTATGCTTTAATTTAAATTCCTTTTTTCTTTCCCTTTTTTAAATCTAAAACAAACATGACATACACCGTCACATAAATGAACCATTCACAAAAATGAATTCTGAGTAAAATTTATTATAAAATTGAGGTCATTTTACTAAAAAAGAGTAAAAAAGAGAACGGGTGTAATTTATCTACATATGTACAGTTCTCGTGTAGTATACAAATGTACATTATTTTCAGGAGGAAGAAAAGAAAGGATCACGGGCACTGCACTTGTAGACAACAACGCAAAAACACACCACAACACACATCAGCCAACGTACGAGGAGGTCCCCTCCACAAAGAGCCAACAGAAAACACCCCAGTCAAGAACCAACACCAGCCTTTTCTTATGATCCAGTTCCTAACACACCTGAGCCAGGTAAATCAAACCAAGTATTGAGCTTTTCTTAACTATTAATCAGAAAAGAAATAGTCGACTGATCATCAATTACTATAAAGAACAAAAACATAAGCATTTTATTAGTAACTTCCGTTTCAGTCATCTCTGAGGCATAGAAATTGAAATTTGTGATTAAAATTTGAATATTTTCAAAGTAAAAACATGGAAAAAAGTTTAATAAGGTGTCACAGTGCCCACCAGTGGTTATATGTAGTCAGTACAACCCTGCCCTCTTTTTTGGTCGTATAGTCAAGAAGTACATCATCGTAGTCGTAACAAAACCCCACATCACTGTGTGTGTTTTTTTGGGTGCTTTTTGTACATAATTTAAAATGCCATAAGCTGTCGTTTTCATTTACTCAATAGTTAACGATGAATGGACGTAGGCATGAAGGTATGAACATCTCTCCGTTTCCTGTAAAGCTGTTTGTGAAGATACATCTCGAAAGCATAAACATCACATATGCCTGGAGATTCAGCAAAACCAAAATAACCAAAACCCAAATAATCAAAAAGAGTTTTTTTTCCTCCAATAGATTCATAAAGTAGTTGTTGAGGATTCATGAAACAAAGTTCTGACTCAGACTGTGGAAGTTCAGGCACTGTTTACCTGGCTCAGGTGTGCAGACTGACGGTTTACAATGCTTTTAGATGGCCCTTGTAAATGTGTAACATTTTCAGGTCTCCAAATCATTTGTTTGGATTTCCATCAGTTAACTGATAAATCGCTTCGTCAGCTGGATCAATGACATCGTTTATATGCAACACCTATAAAAAGGGTTTACACCATAACGTAACACAGTGTTACTGATATTTGGTACACACTAATGAAGTTTCTGGATGTTTCCCAGAATGTTCTAGAGTCAGTAAATGTCCCAGTTTACCACAATGAAATGACACTTGACAAGCGTTAGCATGCATTTGATTGGGAATGCAGTCTATACTGCCCCCATCAGGCCACAGAGTGGTTACTCCTGAAAGGTGTGTGTGAAACAAGAGTGGCTCTCGGTTCCAGTCCAGTAGAACCCCCATCCAAAATACAGTGCAGTGTACTGGACAACACATTCTGCTGCTGCACAGCTGATTCAGATCATGTGGTGTTCACAGTGTGCAAACAGCCGTTTGTTCACTATTCTCTCTGTGTGTCTGTGATCAGTTTGGTTATGGGTGGCTGTTTTGTCTTCTGTGTTTCATATCATGTCTTTGCACTTTGTGCATGAGTGAATACAGCCGTATGTGTGTGTTTGTGCTCCTGGTCAAATTCCATGCTGTTGCTGATTTGTATAGAAGTCACCCAGGCTCTACAGGGAACACTTGTTGGTGTGGATATGGAAATTTGTCTGTATATTTTAGTGGACAGTTTCTAATTATTTGCATAACCATGTTGAGAATGTGGTGTAGGTTTTTCACAGACCAGGTTTTATGTCTGATTTGTTTTTCTCTAATATGTTAATTTAGGTCTGGAATTCACAGTCCAAACATCCTTTGGTGGTCCTATGGTCAATATGGGGGGTGTGTGTGTGAGGGGGTGGACGGTTGTAGTGGGCTTGTGAGGACATAATAATCAGTGAAAAATAACTGACTTTACAATAAAAATGAAATGCAAATTTTTTTCAAACATTAAATCCACTACGATCCCTAAAACAGAGGCTTATTTGTCCACTACAGTGAATAGTATTAAAAAATATGTTGTTAAATTGCCACCATTTCGTTAATATGTTATATATTTCGTTAAAATGTTATATTACAGTTTTGTTCCTGTTTCTGTGGGTCTTCCTTAATTCTAGTGATAAACATGGGGGCCTTAAGGTGGAAAGCTTTAAGAATCTCTGCTTTACAATGACAATAATAATAACCTAAAAATTAGAAATATCAGAAATATTGACTAGATTTAAAATGATTTTAACACTTTTTGCTTAAAATGTAAATACATTCACTGCAAAAACGTTTCTAATTTCTAGATTTGAGACGTTTGTAGGAACAATATCAGATTATCATCAAGACATCAGTTACTTGTTTTAAGTAATTTTATCAAGCACAATTAGTTCACTACTATATTGGCAGATATTTTTGTTCATGTTTCAAATATACACACAGCAGCACTGTCCAAAAAAGTTTCAAAGTTCTAACTTTGAGAGGTTTATAGAAACATTCTAAGATTATTATCAAGACATCAGTTGATATCAGTTACTTGCTTTAAGTAATGCTATCAAGTACAATTAGTTCACTATACTGGCAGATTTTAGTTTCTAGCATATTTCTACAGAAATACAATCATAATATGTAGAAATAAGTAATTAACCTAACAGTATGTTTACAACCATTTTATAGGAAATATTAGAGGTATTGATTAGATTTAAGTTTCAATTACCAAGGCACAGGAGCTAAGCTTGTACAGTGTAGGTACAGAACTAAATTGATTATTACTGCAAAAAACAGCCAATATATCTAATATTTACCAGTTTAATTAGGTTATTAAACTATTTTCTAGTTTTTAGTTATTTTAAGTATTCTTCATAAGCTTTTTTCTCAGTACATTGCTAATAATTTCTTGTTATCATCATTTTCTCCAGACATTCACTGAAAACAAATACATTAAATAATCTTACTATTAAAATAAACTTACAACAATCAATCTCAAAGTAAGAAATATTAGACCAACCAATTAGATTTATTCTCGTCATTTCTCTGATGCCATATTTTGTAGTGAAAACCAGAGTATTTGAAGGATTGGGGCCCTACAAGCTAATAGGAAAAGGCTTGGAACGTCCAGACCTGATCCGGAACTGCAGAATTTGGCCGGTGTGCAGCTTTCAGGGCGTGTCTGCACTCCTAATTATGAAAATGCTTCTGCGGCGGTTTGTGTTTGCTAACAGCAGGCAGGCAGAACAGCCAGAACATAAACGGCTTCAACGCAAACCCAAACAAGCCCACCAGCACCCACCGATCCCCTCACCGCAGAGCAACAACACACGCTGACAGGCGAGTCCAGAAACACAGCGACACTGAGCCACTCGCGAGTGTTTAGACGCATTTCTGCTTCATATCTGCAACAGACACAAACACACACTGACCTTGACAGGTTTACCCGACCCCCCACACACGAACCCCACCAACCCCACCCCACCTGTACCGCAAAAGCAGTCAGTCAGCCAAGACGGTTTGCTGCTTTTAAAATGAGTCATTTGTCCACTTTTATAAATGAAAAAATGTATTAATTATGAAAGTTTTACAAATGTTTCGGCTCTTATGTGTCTATTTTAGTAGCGCATGATATTTTATAGTTGAGTTTCGTCTGAATATTTTTCTTAAACAAGTACAATTATAGTTTTGGTCAGAAAATCAGTGAAAAAAAATAAAACTGTCAAGAAAAAAGGAAAAATAAGATAATAAAATGCTTACAACCAATTCATAATGAGAAATATACGACATATCGACCAGATTTAAAATCATTTCACTTGCCAAGATAACATTTTTACAGCGTAAATACAGAATTGATGGCTAATATATCAGATATTTATCATTTTGGGATGTAGCTTTTTGTTCACTTTTATAAAGGAAGCATTTTAATTCTGAAAGTTTTAATAAAAAAAAACCATCTGTTTTTATGGCTCTGTTTTCAGGAGCACATTCAATTTTATAGTTGAGTTCCATCTCAGACATCACAACATAAAATCCTCATGATCTATCAAGTTCAAATATACACACAGCATCACTGTCCAAAGAAAAACAAGCATCTCCGAAAAAATGGCAGCGAGAGGACTGCCAAAACCGAGATCTTGGCTTAGTTGTTATATTAGTTATATCAGTATTACATCTAATTCATTATATACAATACATCTTAATATTCTGATTTTAAGATACTTGAAATCTAATTTTAAGATTGTAGTAATTTACAGACATTTTTTTATTTGGGTTGAGTGATATTAATTAAACACCATATTTACTATATTGACAGGTAAGTTGACTTGTTTCAAGCACATTTCTTAAAATAAGCAAAACTATTTGCCAATATAGTGAGAAAGTTTAACTTGCTAAACACTTAAAACAAGTAAAAAGTCTGGAAATAAATTAAATAATCTTAAAATGACCTGACAACTATTTTAAAAATGAGAATTTTCATGATATATTAACTGCATATAAGATAATTTTACTTATATATATATTTTGCAGTGTACATTGTTTTTGTTGGACAGTGAAGATTAGTTGACTAATGATTAATCATTTATTCACACCAAATTATTTAGCCATGGTATATCTATAAATAATGTACAGCAGTGTGCAAAAGTTTGAACAAATTTCATCCAGAGGTAAAATAAGTAAATACATTCTCTTTGACACACTTAAATATTCCACTGATGTTAATGCACCTTTTTGTTTGAAAAAGACATAGAATACAAAATATGCACAAAATTTTAAAAACATTTAGCATTGTCCAATATGTTGCACTAAATAAATGTGAGTGTGTGTTTCTGTAGAGGACATGTTTACTTATTTACATTTAGAAAATCAACACAAACGTTGAAATTTGACCCAAATTACTGCACACAACGGTACAATGGAACCTGTCACACACAATTTATGATAATTTTTTCAATATTCATCAAAAGGTTCTGTAAGTTACTGTTGGAAAACTCTAACTTTGATAAGTGGGAGCTTGAAATATTACATCCTGACACAGTCCCCTCCATCACAACATCAGTATGACTGAACTTCTACTGGTTCTGAATTGTACTGATACTGAATTAGTTCAAACTGAAGCCCCACAGTAAAAACAATGAAGTATTCAGAGCTTATATATTTACAACAATCAAGTTCTAATCTATTTAAACCCAGAACATTAAGAGGGAAAGTAATAAGCTACATATATACACAGTTATTTATAATAGGGTATTTTCCTTCGTGAGGGGGCGTGTCCCAAACCCGAGCCCTATTTGCATTAGAACTGTCACTATCGAAACAGATTTTCAGAATTTTTTTGTCTTTTAATAAAAACATATGTTAGTTTTATGTGTGGACAACTGTTCAAAGGTGTGTTTGCTAGTCATGTACTGGCTAATGTTTTTGAGTTCTGCTTATCTTTTGAGTTCTGCTTATCTATATATCATATATATAGATATGTATACATAATATATCTATTTTGTCTCGGTCTAAAGAATAACAATTATCTCCAAAATGGGAACTTTACAGGAGAGGGCGAACACCTAATATGCTTTCAATGGAAGTCAATGGAACCGGACTTTTTCCAAGCGATTTCGGGACGTTTCTGTTGGTCCATTCGTCATGAAATGTTCGCACCATGTTAAGGGCAGCTGCTGTGTTATAATGATGCATAAAAGTAAAAATCGACAAATTTATATATATATATTGCATTATTATGAGCATGTCTTGGCCGATCCACTACATTTGTGGTAAGAGGAGTAATGTAAAGAGTAAATCTGACTTTTAATCTCCGGAAAACATGGTAACAACAACAACAACAATAAAAAAACAATTATGATTTTAAATACATACTTTTTCTTATCAGTGCTAATGGTATATATTTATACAGTGCGTCCAGCGATATTACAGTCAATAACAGAGTCCGAAACCTCTTCACGGAGTCCACTCCATCACAGCGTCTTTGGGTGAAGGATACGTGACCATTCCACTGTGACCCTGGTCGGGTTCTCGTGTTGGCTCCTCTGGAAGGTGGGCCCATGATGGCTGGTCCAAGCCAACAGAGATTACTCATAGGGTGATGGGCGATGGGCAGCAGTCATCAGACTATCGCTGATAGCTCTTTTAGAATCTCCTGATAGGTCATACTGTTCATATCTGAATAATGTGAATCAGTTATTAAGAACATTACTTAAAAAAAAAACATACAATTTGACTCACTTAGATCTCTGCATTTCATCACATGGCCACAAGGTGGCGCAGCATACCTTCCTTTAGCCTGAATGTAGAACGGCCTCTTTCTCACTGTTTAACTGCACTATTAATTAAGCCTCTGGATGGCAATCACTAGATCACCAAGCCACAGGAGTCTAGATGGTGAGCTGTGATTGGTCAGCAGCGTCACATGGCAGTAAGAAGGATTTGGTTGATGCTGGCTACTTTCCTTGCTATATTATATAAAGGTAATCGCATGATAACAGTTAATGACATGCTACATAATGAACTGCGCTTACATTGGATTTGCGTATCAGTGTGTTCGAGTCTACACTTTCGACCTTTCCCATTTGTTTGGGTGACCGTATAGGAAAGCAGCTAGCGGAGTAGGCTAAGCTAGCGAGCAGCGCTACGTCACCTGAAGCCAGTGAACTTTCTGCTCAGGGGCGGAGCCTGAATTCCTTTGTTCACAACAACACTGACTCACAAACTGACTGGCCTGGGTACATCCTGTGGGCGTGGTCTGTGAGCTGATTGGCCGCAGAGTGTCCTGTTGGAACAAGGCGTTCTAGGAGTGGCCATCAAGCATACTGGTTAGCCTTGTGTTGTGGGCGTGGTCTGTGAGCTAACTGGCTTAGGTGTGTCCTGTGGGCGTGGTCAGTGAGCTGACTGACTCGTGTCATGTGGTCATGGTCTGTGAGCTGATTGGCTCAGGTGTGTCAAAAGGGTGTCCATGAGTTATTTGGCCTTTGAGCAGATTGGCTGAGACTTGTCGTGTGGGCGTGGCTTATTGGCCAAGGTGTATTCTGGTCATGAACTAGTTAGGTCCACTAAGTGTCGTCTGGGAGCTTAGTGGCTCAGGTGTGTCCTGTGGATGTGAGCTAATTGGGGTCAGGTGTGTCCAGTGGGTGTGAGTTAATTTGGCTCAGGGTGTGTCCTGTGGGCGTGGTCACTGAGCCTACTGGCTCAGTTATGTCCTGTGAGTGAAATTCGAGAGCCGATCGACTCAGCTGTGTCTAGAGGATGTTGAAAGAGCTCAGGTGTGTCCGGTGGGCGGGGCCTCCCCCAGACGGATGCTGCCGAGGAAGGTGGTGTGGTTGCTCATGGAGATGGAGGTGTCCTCGTACACCATGCGGATGGAGATGCGCTGTTTGGCACGGAGCCAACACACACCCGCGGTGTAGCAGGTGTTGAACTTCCGCTGTCCGGTCTCGATGCTCCGTGTGCAGCGCAGGAACGGATCCTTATCTATCATCACCTCATAGCTTGCAATGTCCGTGAAGTTCAGGTAGTACACCTGCACATGTGCACGTGTGCAATCACCCACACGCACGCCAAACATGCAAGAAAATAAAGGCACAAAACAACGGAAGTGTGCATTAGAGCGTATCGCCGTTATGGCAGGACTCTTGCTGTTTCAGTATGTGGATCAAAAGTTTAGGGACACCATTTTCACAGACAAATCCAAACTCAGACCAAGGCAAAGTGTCCCCAAACTTTTGACCAGCAACGCACGTGCATGTGTGTAGAGACAGGCGAGGGGGCGTACTCACTTCAACTTGGCTATAGATGAAGTACGTGCCGTCCACCAGCACCTCCAGCTCTCCGGAGCGCGAGTGCATCTTGAACACGCGCGGGTGCGTCAGGATCATCTTCCAGTTTTTTAGGACGCCTTCTGAGAGATCTCACAGAGAGATACCAGTCACTACTCACCCATCCGGCACAGGGGCACCCACACGCACCACAGCACCAGACAACCCCGGTAATGAAGGCTGGAGACGAGGGACTGACCCTCGTCTCGTGTGCAGCCACAGGAAGGAACCGCTACAGTCATTAAGTAGCTTTTGCAAATGTAGCGATGACAGGTCGTGCAGGGCTGGGCAATAAGACAAGTATGTCGGTTCTACAGTTCTAAAGGGTTCTTTAGTACAGACAGTGGTTCTACCACACTGTCACAACGTGGTGCTGTTTGAGTTGCCACAAACCTCATTATTCAGTAACGTTGTTTTGTGGTAAAAGATTGAGATCTTGGCGAGTAAAATGATCTTATATCTAGCTGATATATCTTCAAATTCTCATTCTCATTGCTGTAAGCTCTTGAGAAAATGTGATTTACTAAAATAAATTTAAAACAAGTAAAGAAAAAATTGGGAAATAAGATAAATAACCTTAAAATTAGCTTAAAACAATCCCTGAACTTTTCAGAACTTCTCAATTTTAAGAATATTTTACTTGTTTGAAGTAATTTTATTAGTTACATGCTTATTTTTGAGAAGCATGCTTGTAACAGGCCAAATTATCTGCAAATATTTTGATACCAATATTACTAAAAAAGGCTGGAAATAAATAAATAATCTTAAAATTAACCCAAAACTCTAAATCCCTAAATAAGAACTTCAACCAGATATAAGATCATTTTACTTGCCGAGATATGTTTATATTTTTGCAAGAACTGCATACTAGAAGAACTGTGACAGTGTACTGCCATGATGCTTGAAATTAGTTTTTAGCTAATTTTAAAAGCACTTAACTTATATTTACTTAAGGAAAGATAGAGAAAAAATTGGGTTACTAAAATCACTTAAAACCAATAAAGTAAATGACTGGAAACAAGTTCAATAATCTTAAAATGAGTTTATAAGACCGTGGATTGTCTTTACCCCTGAAGAACCATGCGACATGTATCATGAAAACACTTTCAGGTGAAGTTATATTGTTGTCGAATCACTGAGCCCTGCTTTTATACATAAATTACAGACAAAAAATCCCCCAAAATAATCACAATATGTGGTGCGTAATCAGCATCATCAATACCCTCGCCACACGCCCACCCTCTTCACAGCGTACAACAACACACTAAGTCAACACGTCATCTGCAGTGAACACACACCTGCATGTTCTCCTGTCTAGGTTCTATTTGTTTAATATAGAAAACTGAAACATTCAATCTAACAGTCATGTGGATAAATATCCACTCGTTTCTCATTTCACACCAGTAGATTACCCACGCCCTCGTTTTCATTAGCTCCCGACCTGAAACACACTGCTCTGAGTGTGAACTGAGGGTCAGTTCAGGGCTCAAACAGGACTGTGTACTGTAGACCCAGTTCAGGAGGGTGTCTGAGTGTGTGTGCATGTTTTAACTCTTACCTTCTTTCACCTGTATGGTTGTTTCCTGACCCTGCAGGTGCACCACAGCTGGCTGCTCAAACACACACACACACACAAACAATTTATTCACAATTGTCATTCACAATCTTGTTTTGTAAACAAGTTAAATATGTAGCTATAGCACTAAATAATAAACTATAATTAATAATTATTATGAATTTCTATTTTATCAGTGAGATTTGGAAACCATTTTCAATTTACTGTATTCTGGATTTTTTTTTCTAACTTAGTTTGGGTTATTAAATGCATTAAATTTTGGCTGGTCTTTATACTAGAACATTTTAATTTGGGTTATATTCACATGAATATGGCATGTACTGAATATCTGAGCAGAGAGAACGTGCCGTACCTGTGTGTCTCTGAACCTGCCTTTCTCACCTCCACCTGTACATGCACACAACCCACAAACACACAAATGCACACACACACACACACAGAAGGGAAAACAATTAATGTAAAAGAACATGGTAAACATATGTGTGACTTACTTTTAAAATCTACTATTTAAAAAAACCCAAATTAATATATAACTAAATACATCTCCATAATCTCAGTTAAACACAAATCCATAATCTCAACTACACACACTTCCATAATCTCAACTACACACACCTCCATAATCTCAGTTAAACACAAATCCATAATCTCAACTACACACGCCTCCATAGACTCAGTTGCACACAAATCCATAATCTCAACTACACACACCTCCATAATCTCAACTGCACACACATTTATAACCTCAACTACAAACCTTCAAAATCTCGACTACTCACACCCCATTTCTACAATTTCATCCATTCATTTGCTGTTTTTTTTTTTTTAATTTGCACATCTTGAGTTTGAAATTATAATCTGTTCTGAACATCTAAAGATTCAGATACACAACACTACAACTTGGCCCTGACCTGGTCCCTGAGGTCCAGGAGGACCCTGTGGTCCTGGAGGTCCAGGAGGCCCTTGAGGTCCAGGTGGTCCAGGTGGTCCAGAGGGGCCCATGGCATTGGTGCCTGGGTATCCAGGAATTCCAGGGATTCCTGAAGGCCCTGGGGGTCCAGGTGGGCCAGGTGGACCAGGGGGGCCCTGAGGTCCGCGGGGGCCTTGGGGTCCCTGAGGTCCACGGGGGCCCTTTTTTCCTACAAACGACAGGGAAAGGACAAAAAAAAAAAAGTTGACTGCCAAATTTTTACTGCTACATGAATAAAAATGGTCCACAAGAATTTTCTTCCAAAAATACAAGTGGGCGGCATGAATTCATAACTATGTAAAAAACTGTCAGTCAATGATCATACAAAAAAACATATTTCCAATAAAAAGCAGTATATAACAGCAACATGTTTGATCAGACTGAGCATTCCAGAGTTGGAACTGTGTTGATATCTCAAAAAATCTGGGACAAATATCCGAAAGAAAATCAGTAATAAGAAGAATAGAATTCAGATAACAAAAGTGCCCTGTATCGATTTGTTTTGCAATCACTGATAATCAATCAAATCCAAATTACATGCAAACATACCTTTCTTTCTCTCGCCTTTTCGTTTTCCATTTGGGGGCGGTTTCTCCTCTTAAAAAAAAAAAAGCAAACAACCCAATGAGAAACTGTAGAACAGACTCAGTTTATACCACAATACCTACATTTAGAGCTTAGAGTTATACACTCCACCTAACGAGAAACTGTAGAACAGACTCAGTGTATACCACAGTACCTACGTTTAGAGCTTAGAGTTATACACTCCACCTAACGAGAAACTGTAGAACAGACTCAGTGTATACCACAATACCTACATTTAGAGCTTAGAGTTATACACTCGACCTAACGAGAAACCGTAGAACAGACTCAGTGTATACCACAGTACCTACGTTTAGAGCTTAGAGTTATACACTCCACCTAACGAGAAACCGTAGAACAGACTCAGTGTATACCACAGTACCTACATTTAGAGCTTAGAGTTATACACTCGACCT
>JAVGWN010001538.1:0-12266 GCA_034552555.1 Semaprochilodus insignis | reverse complement strand
GTAAACAGAGTGATTGAGAGCGGGTTTGGTGTGAGGTGTAAACAGAGTGATTGAGAGCGGGTTTGGTGTGAGGTGTATACAGACCGATCGAGAGTGGGTTTGGTGTGAGGTGTGAACAGAGTGAGTGAGAGTGGGTTTGGTGTGAGGTGTGAACAGAGTGAGTGAGAGCGGGTTTGGTGCGAGGTGTAAACAGAGTGATTGAGGGCGGGTTTGGTGTGGGGTGTAAACAGAGTGATCGAGAGCGGGTTTGGTGTGAGGTGTAAACAGAGTGATCGAGAGCGGGTTTGGTGTGAGGTGTAAACAGAGTGATTGAGAGCGGGTTTGGTGTGAGGTGTAAACAGAGTGATTGAGAGCGGGTTTGGTGTGAGGTGCAAACAGAGTGACGGAGAGTGGGTTTGGTGTGAGATGGTTCTGTACAGTGGTGGTGATGGGAACCAGGGTTCTCCATGTCTAGAACACACATATAGACACTTTATTGACTATCTAAACCACCAGTGAACCTACACGTGTCTTCTGAGTGTATATGGAATGTTGATGATGGAAAATCTGGAAAACCTGGAAATACTAAGTTTCTTTGGGGGACTATTTGACCTCACAGCGCCCTGCAGCATGTATCCCTCCACCATGAATGGAGTTTAAGGCTGAAATCTTCTCCACACTATCATAAACAGCGTCTCAGACATCAGGCAGCGTATTCAGAACCACCTCATGTAGGAACTTTCTGTGAGGGAGCTTTTAGAGGGGGACGTCTGGTTACCTTCACCACCACTGTGAGCGGATCTGTAACTGGTTATTTATGCAGAATTTTTTAAAATTATTTTCATGTTATCTTTTATGCTTTAATTTAAATTCCTTTTTTCTTTCCCTTTTTTAAATCTAAAACAAACATGACATACACCGTCACATAAATGAACCATTCACAAAAATGAATTCTGAGTAAAATTTATTATAAAATTGAGGTCATTTTACTAAAAAAGAGTAAAAAAGAGAACGGGTGTAATTTATCTACATATGTACAGTTCTCGTGTAGTATACAAATGTACATTATTTTCAGGAGGAAGAAAAGAAAGGATCACGGGCACTGCACTTGTAGACAACAACGCAAAAACACACCACAACACACATCAGCCAACGTACGAGGAGGTCCCCTCCACAAAGAGCCAACAGAAAACACCCCAGTCAAGAACCAACACCAGCCTTTTCTTATGATCCAGTTCCTAACACACCTGAGCCAGGTAAATCAAACCAAGTATTGAGCTTTTCTTAACTATTAATCAGAAAAGAAATAGTCGACTGATCATCAATTACTATAAAGAACAAAAACATAAGCATTTTATTAGTAACTTCCGTTTCAGTCATCTCTGAGGCATAGAAATTGAAATTTGTGATTAAAATTTGAATATTTTCAAAGTAAAAACATGGAAAAAAGTTTAATAAGGTGTCACAGTGCCCACCAGTGGTTATATGTAGTCAGTACAACCCTGCCCTCTTTTTTGGTCGTATAGTCAAGAAGTACATCATCGTAGTCGTAACAAAACCCCACATCACTGTGTGTGTTTTTTTGGGTGCTTTTTGTACATAATTTAAAATGCCATAAGCTGTCGTTTTCATTTACTCAATAGTTAACGATGAATGGACGTAGGCATGAAGGTATGAACATCTCTCCGTTTCCTGTAAAGCTGTTTGTGAAGATACATCTCGAAAGCATAAACATCACATATGCCTGGAGATTCAGCAAAACCAAAATAACCAAAACCCAAATAATCAAAAAGAGTTTTTTTTCCTCCAATAGATTCATAAAGTAGTTGTTGAGGATTCATGAAACAAAGTTCTGACTCAGACTGTGGAAGTTCAGGCACTGTTTACCTGGCTCAGGTGTGCAGACTGACGGTTTACAATGCTTTTAGATGGCCCTTGTAAATGTGTAACATTTTCAGGTCTCCAAATCATTTGTTTGGATTTCCATCAGTTAACTGATAAATCGCTTCGTCAGCTGGATCAATGACATCGTTTATATGCAACACCTATAAAAAGGGTTTACACCATAACGTAACACAGTGTTACTGATATTTGGTACACACTAATAAAGTTTCTGGATGTTTCCCAGAATGTTCTAGAGTCAGTAAATGTCCCAGTTTACCACAATGAAATGACACTTGACAAGCGTTAGCATGCATTTGATTGGGAATGCAGTCTATACTGCCCCCATCAGGCCACAGAGTGGTTACTCCTGAAAGGTGTGTGTGAAACAAGAGTGGCTCTCGGTTCCAGTCCAGTAGAACCCCCATCCAAAATACAGTGCAGTGTACTGGACAACACATTCTGCTGCTGCACAGCTGATTCAGATCATGTGGTGTTCACAGTGTGCAAACAGCCGTTTGTTCACTATTCTCTCTGTGTGTCTGTGATCAGTTTGGTTATGGGTGGCTGTTTTGTCTTCTGTGTTTCATATCATGTCTTTGCACTTTGTGCATGAGTGAATACAGCCGTATGTGTGTGTTTGTGCTCCTGGTCAAATTCCATGCTGTTGCTGATTTGTATAGAAGTCACCCAGGCTCTACAGGGAACACTTGTTGGTGTGGATATGGAAATTTGTCTGTATATTTTAGTGGACAGTTTCTAATTATTTGCATAACCATGTTGAGAATGTGGTGTAGGTTTTTCACAGACCAGGTTTTATGTCTGATTTGTTTTTCTCTAATATGTTAATTTAGGTCTGGAATTCACAGTCCAAACATCCTTTGGTGGTCCTATGGTCAATATGGGGGGTGTGTGTGTGAGGGGGTGGACGGTTGTAGTGGGCTTGTGAGGACATAATAATCAGTGAAAAATAACTGACTTTACAATAAAAATGAAATGCAAATTTTTTTCAAACATTAAATCCACTACGATCCCTAAAACAGAGGCTTATTTGTCCACTACAGTGAATAGTATTAAAAAATATGTTGTTAAATTGCCACCATTTCGTTAATATGTTATATATTTCGTTAAAATGTTATATTACAGTTTTGTTCCTGTTTCTGTGGGTCTTCCTTAATTCTAGTGATAAACATGGGGGCCTTAAGGTGGAAAGCTTTAAGAATCTCTGCTTTACAATGACAATAATAATAACCTAAAAATTAGAAATATCAGAAATATTGACTAGATTTAAAATGATTTTAACACTTTTTGCTTAAAATGTAAATACATTCACTGCAAAAACGTTTCTAATTTCTAGATTTGAGACGTTTGTAGGAACAATATCAGATTATCATCAAGACATCAGTTACTTGTTTTAAGTAATTTTATCAAGCACAATTAGTTCACTACTATATTGGCAGATATTTTTGTTCATGTTTCAAATATACACACAGCAGCACTGTCCAAAAAAGTTTCAAAGTTCTAACTTTGAGAGGTTTATAGAAACATTCTAAGATTATTATCAAGACATCAGTTGATATCAGTTACTTGCTTTAAGTAATGCTATCAAGTACAATTAGTTCACTATACTGGCAGATTTTAGTTTCTAGCATATTTCTACAGAAATACAATCATAATATGTAGAAATAAGTAATTAACCTAACAGTATGTTTACAACCATTTTATAGGAAATATTAGAGGTATTGATTAGATTTAAGTTTCAATTACCAAGGCACAGGAGCTAAGCTTGTACAGTGTAGGTACAGAACTAAATTGATTATTACTGCAAAAAACAGCCAATATATCTAATATTTACCAGTTTAATTAGGTTATTAAACTATTTTCTAGTTTTTAGTTATTTTAAGTATTCTTCATAAGCTTTTTTCTCAGTACATTGCTAATAATTTCTTGTTATCATCATTTTCTCCAGACATTCACTGAAAACAAATACATTAAATAATCTTACTATTAAAATAAACTTACAACAATCAATCTCAAAGTAAGAAATATTAGACCAACCAATTAGATTTATTCTCGTCATTTCTCTGATGCCATATTTTGTAGTGAAAACCAGAGTATTTGAAGGATTGGGGCCCTACAAGCTAATAGGAAAAGGCTTGGAACGTCCAGACCTGATCCGGAACTGCAGAATTTGGCCGGTGTGCAGCTTTCAGGGCGTGTCTGCACTCCTAATTATGAAAATGCTTCTGCGGCGGTTTGTGTTTGCTAACAGCAGGCAGGCAGAACAGCCAGAACATAAACGGCTTCAACGCAAACCCAAACAAGCCCACCAGCACCCACCGATCCCCTCACCGCAGAGCAACAACACACGCTGACAGGCGAGTCCAGAAACACAGCGACACTGAGCCACTCGCGAGTGTTTAGACGCATTTCTGCTTCATATCTGCAACAGACACAAACACACACTGACCTTGACAGGTTTACCCGACCCCCCACACACGAACCCCACCAACCCCACCCCACCTGTACCGCAAAAGCAGTCAGTCAGCCAAGACGGTTTGCTGCTTTTAAAATGAGTCATTTGTCCACTTTTATAAATGAAAAAATGTATTAATTATGAAAGTTTTACAAATGTTTCGGCTCTTATGTGTCTATTTTAGTAGCGCATGATATTTTATAGTTGAGTTTCGTCTGAATATTTTTCTTAAACAAGTACAATTATAGTTTTGGTCAGAAAATCAGTGAAAAAAAATAAAACTGTCAAGAAAAAAGGAAAAATAAGATAATAAAATGCTTACAACCAATTCATAATGAGAAATATACGACATATCGACCAGATTTAAAATCATTTCACTTGCCAAGATAACATTTTTACAGCGTAAATACAGAATTGATGGCTAATATATCAGATATTTATCATTTTGGGATGTAGCTTTTTGTTCACTTTTATAAAGGAAGCATTTTAATTCTGAAAGTTTTAATAAAAAAAAACCATCTGTTTTTATGGCTCTGTTTTCAGGAGCACATTCAATTTTATAGTTGAGTTCCATCTCAGACATCACAACATAAAATCCTCATGATCTATCAAGTTCAAATATACACACAGCATCACTGTCCAAAGAAAAACAAGCATCTCCGAAAAAATGGCAGCGAGAGGACTGCCAAAACCGAGATCTTGGCTTAGTTGTTATATTAGTTATATCAGTATTACATCTAATTCATTATATACAATACATCTTAATATTCTGATTTTAAGATACTTGAAATCTAATTTTAAGATTGTAGTAATTTACAGACATTTTTTTATTTGGGTTGAGTGATATTAATTAAACACCATATTTACTATATTGACAGGTAAGTTGACTTGTTTCAAGCACATTTCTTAAAATAAGCAAAACTATTTGCCAATATAGTGAGAAAGTTTAACTTGCTAAACACTTAAAACAAGTAAAAAGTCTGGAAATAAATTAAATAATCTTAAAATGACCTGACAACTATTTTAAAAATGAGAATTTTCATGATATATTAACTGCATATAAGATAATTTTACTTATATATATATTTTGCAGTGTACATTGTTTTTGTTGGACAGTGAAGATTAGTTGACTAATGATTAATCATTTATTCACACCAAATTATTTAGCCATGGTATATCTATAAATAATGTACAGCAGTGTGCAAAAGTTTGAACAAATTTCATCCAGAGGTAAAATAAGTAAATACATTCTCTTTGACACACTTAAATATTCCACTGATGTTAATGCACCTTTTTGTTTGAAAAAGACATAGAATACAAAATATGCACAAAATTTTAAAAACATTTAGCATTGTCCAATATGTTGCACTAAATAAATGTGAGTGTGTGTTTCTGTAGAGGACATGTTTACTTATTTACATTTAGAAAATCAACACAAACGTTGAAATTTGACCCAAATTACTGCACACAACGGTACAATGGAACCTGTCACACACAATTTATGATAATTTTTTCAATATTCATCAAAAGGTTCTGTAAGTTACTGTTGGAAAACTCTAACTTTGATAAGTGGGAGCCTGAAATATTACATCCTGACACAGTCCCCTCCATCACAACATCAGTATGACTGAACTTCTACTGGTTCTGAATTGTACTGATACTGAATTAGTTCAAACTGAAGCCCCACAGTAAAAACAATGAAGTATTCAGAGCTTATATATTTACAACAATCAAGTTCTAATCTATTTAAACCCAGAACATTAAGAGGGAAAGTAATAAGCTACATATATACACAGTTATTTATAATAGGGTATTTTCCTTCGTGAGGGGGCGTGTCCCAAACCCGAGCCCTATTTGCATTAGAACTGTCACTATCGAAACAGATTTTCAGAATTTTTTTGTCTTTTAATAAAAACATATGTTAGTTTTATGTGTGGACAACTGTTCAAAGGTGTGTTTGCTAGTCATGTACTGGCTAATGTTTTTGAGTTCTGCTTATCTTTTGAGTTCTGCTTATCTATATATCATATATATAGATATGTATACATAATATATCTATTTTGTCTCGGTCTAAAGAATAACAATTATCTCCAAAATGGGAACTTTACAGGAGAGGGCGAACACCTAATATGCTTTCAATGGAAGTCAATGGAACCGGACTTTTTCCAAGCGATTTCGGGACGTTTCTGTTGGTCCATTCGTCATGAAATGTTCGCACCATGTTAAGGGCAGCTGCTGTGTTATAATGATGCATAAAAGTAAAAATCGACAAATTTATATATATATTGCATTATTATGAGCATGTCTTGGCCGATCCACTACATTTGTGGTAAGAGGAGTAATGTAAAGAGTAAATCTGACTTTTAATCTCCGGAAAACATGGTAACAACAACAACAACAATAAAAAAACAATTATGATTTTAAATACATACTTTTTCTTATCAGTGCTAATGGTATATATTTATACAGTGCGTCCAGCGATATTACAGTCAATAACAGAGTCCGAAACCTCTTCACGGAGTCCACTCCATCACAGCGTCTTTGGGTGAAGGATACGTGACCATTCCACTGTGACCCTGGTCGGGTTCTCGTGTTGGCTCCTCTGGAAGGTGGGCCCATGATGGCTGGTCCAAGCCAACAGAGATTACTCATAGGGTGATGGGCGATGGGCAGCAGTCATCAGACTATCGCTGATAGCTCTTTTAGAATCTCCTGATAGGTCATACTGTTCATATCTGAATAATGTGAATCAGTTATTAAGAACATTACTTAAAAAAAAAACATACAATTTGACTCACTTAGATCTCTGCATTTCATCACATGGCCACAAGGTGGCGCAGCATACCTTCCTTTAGCCTGAATGTAGAACGGCCTCTTTCTCACTGTTTAACTGCACTATTAATTAAGCCTCTGGATGGCAATCACTAGATCACCAAGCCACAGGAGTCTAGATGGTGAGCTGTGATTGGTCAGCAGCGTCACATGGCAGTAAGAAGGATTTGGTTGATGCTGGCTACTTTCCTTGCTATATTATATAAAGGTAATCGCATGATAACAGTTAATGACATGCTACATAATGAACTGCGCTTACATTGGATTTGCGTATCAGTGTGTTCGAGTCTACACTTTCGACCTTTCCCATTTGTTTGGGTGACCGTATAGGAAAGCAGCTAGCGGAGTAGGCTAAGCTAGCGAGCAGCGCTACGTCACCTGAAGCCAGTGAACTTTCTGCTCAGGGGCGGAGCCTGAATTCCTTTGTTCACAACAACACTGACTCACAAACTGACTGGCCTGGGTACATCCTGTGGGCGTGGTCTGTGAGCTGATTGGCCGCAGAGTGTCCTGTTGGAACAAGGCGTTCTAGGAGTGGCCATCAAGCATACTGGTTAGCCTTGTGTTGTGGGCGTGGTCTGTGAGCTAACTGGCTTAGGTGTGTCCTGTGGGCGTGGTCAGTGAGCTGACTGACTCGTGTCATGTGGTCATGGTCTGTGAGCTGATTGGCTCAGGTGTGTCAAAAGGGTGTCCATGAGTTATTTGGCCTTTGAGCAGATTGGCTGAGACTTGTCGTGTGGGCGTGGCTTATTGGCCAAGGTGTATTCTGGTCATGAACTAGTTAGGTCCACTAAGTGTCGTCTGGGAGCTTAGTGGCTCAGGTGTGTCCTGTGGATGTGAGCTAATTGGGGTCAGGTGTGTCCAGTGGGTGTGAGTTAATTTGGCTCAGGGTGTGTCCTGTGGGCGTGGTCACTGAGCCTACTGGCTCAGTTATGTCCTGTGAGTGAAATTCGAGAGCCGATCGACTCAGCTGTGTCTAGAGGATGTTGAAAGAGCTCAGGTGTGTCCGGTGGGCGGGGCCTCCCCCAGACGGATGCTGCCGAGGAAGGTGGTGTGGTTGCTCATGGAGATGGAGGTGTCCTCGTACACCATGCGGATGGAGATGCGCTGTTTGGCACGGAGCCAACACACACCCGCGGTGTAGCAGGTGTTGAACTTCCGCTGTCCGGTCTCGATGCTCCGTGTGCAGCGCAGGAACGGATCCTTATCTATCATCACCTCATAGCTTGCAATGTCCGTGAAGTTCAGGTAGTACACCTGCACATGTGCACGTGTGCAATCACCCACACGCACGCCAAACATGCAAGAAAATAAAGGCACAAAACAACGGAAGTGTGCATTAGAGCGTATCGCCGTTATGGCAGGACTCTTGCTGTTTCAGTATGTGGATCAAAAGTTTAGGGACACCATTTTCACAGACAAATCCAAACTCAGACCAAGGCAAAGTGTCCCCAAACTTTTGACCAGCAACGCACGTGCATGTGTGTAGAGACAGGCGAGGGGGCGTACTCACTTCAACTTGGCTATAGATGAAGTACGTGCCGTCCACCAGCACCTCCAGCTCTCCGGAGCGCGAGTGCATCTTGAACACGCGCGGGTGCGTCAGGATCATCTTCCAGTTTTTTAGGACGCCTTCTGAGAGATCTCACAGAGAGATACCAGTCACTACTCACCCATCCGGCACAGGGGCACCCACACGCACCACAGCACCAGACAACCCCGGTAATGAAGGCTGGAGACGAGGGACTGACCCTCGTCTCGTGTGCAGCCACAGGAAGGAACCGCTACAGTCATTAAGTAGCTTTTGCAAATGTAGCGATGACAGGTCGTGCAGGGCTGGGCAATAAGACAAGTATGTCGGTTCTACAGTTCTAAAGGGTTCTTTAGTACAGACAGTGGTTCTACCACACTGTCACAACGTGGTGCTGTTTGAGTTGCCACAAACCTCATTATTCAGTAACGTTGTTTTGTGGTAAAAGATTGAGATCTTGGCGAGTAAAATGATCTTATATCTAGCTGATATATCTTCAAATTCTCATTCTCATTGCTGTAAGCTCTTGAGAAAATGTGATTTACTAAAATAAATTTAAAACAAGTAAAGAAAAAATTGGGAAATAAGATAAATAACCTTAAAATTAGCTTAAAACAATCCCTGAACTTTTCAGAACTTCTCAATTTTAAGAATATTTTACTTGTTTGAAGTAATTTTATTAGTTACATGCTTATTTTTGAGAAGCATGCTTGTAACAGGCCAAATTATCTGCAAATATTTTGATACCAATATTACTAAAAAAGGCTGGAAATAAATAAATAATCTTAAAATTAACCCAAAACTCTAAATCCCTAAATAAGAACTTCAACCAGATATAAGATCATTTTACTTGCCGAGATATGTTTATATTTTTGCAAGAACTGCATACTAGAAGAACTGTGACAGTGTACTGCCATGATGCTTGAAATTAGTTTTTAGCTAATTTTAAAAGCACTTAACTTATATTTACTTAAGGAAAGATAGAGAAAAAATTGGGTTACTAAAATCACTTAAAACCAATAAAGTAAATGACTGGAAACAAGTTCAATAATCTTAAAATGAGTTTATAAGACCGTGGATTGTCTTTACCCCTGAAGAACCATGCGACATGTATCATGAAAACACTTTCAGGTGAAGTTATATTGTTGTCGAATCACTGAGCCCTGCTTTTATACATAAATTACAGACAAAAAATCCCCCAAAATAATCACAATATGTGGTGCGTAATCAGCATCATCAATACCCTCGCCACACGCCCACCCTCTTCACAGCGTACAACAACACACTAAGTCAACACGTCATCTGCAGTGAACACACACCTGCATGTTCTCCTGTCTAGGTTCTATTTGTTTAATATAGAAAACTGAAACATTCAATCTAACAGTCATGTGGATAAATATCCACTCGTTTCTCATTTCACACCAGTAGATTACCCACGCCCTCGTTTTCATTAGCTCCCGACCTGAAACACACTGCTCTGAGTGTGAACTGAGGGTCAGTTCAGGGCTCAAACAGGACTGTGTACTGTAGACCCAGTTCAGGAGGGTGTCTGAGTGTGTGTGCATGTTTTAACTCTTACCTTCTTTCACCTGTATGGTTGTTTCCTGACCCTGCAGGTGCACCACAGCTGGCTGCTCAAACACACACACACACACACAAACAATTTATTCACAATTGTCATTCACAATCTTGTTTTGTAAACAAGTTAAATATGTAGCTATAGCACTAAATAATAAACTATAATTAATAATTATTATGAATTTCTATTTTATCAGTGAGATTTGGAAACCATTTTCAATTTACTGTATTCTGGATTTTTTTTTCTAACTTAGTTTGGGTTATTAAATGCATTAAATTTTGGCTGGTCTTTATACTAGAACATTTTAATTTGGGTTATATTCACATGAATATGGCATGTACTGAATATCTGAGCAGAGAGAACGTGCCGTACCTGTGTGTCTCTGAACCTGCCTTTCTCACCTCCACCTGTACATGCACACAACCCACAAACACACAAATGCACACACACACACACACAGAAGGGAAAACAATTAATGTAAAAGAACATGGTAAACATATGTGTGACTTACTTTTAAAATCTACTATTTAAAAAAACCCAAATTAATATATAACTAAATACATCTCCATAATCTCAGTTAAACACAAATCCATAATCTCAACTACACACACTTCCATAATCTCAACTACACACACCTCCATAATCTCAGTTAAACACAAATCCATAATCTCAACTACACACGCCTCCATAGACTCAGTTGCACACAAATCCATAATCTCAACTACACACACCTCCATAATCTCAACTGCACACACATTTATAACCTCAACTACAAACCTTCAAAATCTCGACTACTCACACCCCATTTCTACAATTTCATCCATTCATTTGCTGTTTTTTTTTTTTTAATTTGCACATCTTGAGTTTGAAATTATAATCTGTTCTGAACATCTAAAGATTCAGATACACAACACTACAACTTGGCCCTGACCTGGTCCCTGAGGTCCAGGAGGACCCTGTGGTCCTGGAGGTCCAGGAGGCCCTTGAGGTCCAGGTGGTCCAGGTGGTCCAGAGGGGCCCATGGCATTGGTGCCTGGGTATCCAGGAATTCCAGGGATTCCTGAAGGCCCTGGGGGTCCAGGTGGGCCAGGTGGACCAGGGGGGCCCTGAGGTCCGCGGGGGCCTTGGGGTCCCTGAGGTCCACGGGGGCCCTTTTTTCCTACAAACGACAGGGAAAGGACAAAAAAAAAAAAGTTGACTGCCAAATTTTTACTGCTACATGAATAAAAATGGTCCACAAGAATTTTCTTCCAAAAATACAAGTGGGCGGCATGAATTCATAACTATGTAAAAAACTGTCAGTCAATGATCATACAAAAAAACATATTTCCAATAAAAAGCAGTATATAACAGCAACATGTTTGATCAGACTGAGCATTCCAGAGTTGGAACTGTGTTGATATCTCAAAAAATCTGGGACAAATATCCGAAAGAAAATCAGTAATAAGAAGAATAGAATTCAGATAACAAAAGTGCCCTGTATCGATTTGTTTTGCAATCACTGATAATCAATCAAATCCAAATTACATGCAAACATACCTTTCTTTCTCTCGCCTTTTCGTTTTCCATTTGGGGGCGGTTTCTCCTCTTAAAAAAAAAAAAGCAAACAACCCAATGAGAAACTGTAGAACAGACTCAGTTTATACCACAATACCTACATTTAGAGCTTAGAGTTATACACTCCACCTAACGAGAAACTGTAGAACAGACTCAGTGTATACCACAGTACCTACGTTTAGAGCTTAGAGTTATACACTCCACCTAACGAGAAACTGTAGAACAGACTCAGTGTATACCACAATACCTACATTTAGAGCTTAGAGTTATACACTCGACCTAACGAGAAACCGTAGAACAGACTCAGTGTATACCACAGTACCTACGTTTAGAGCTTAGAGTTATACACTCCACCTAACGAGAAACCGTAGAACAGACTCAGTGTATACCACAGTACCTACATTTAGAGCTTAGAGTTATACACTCGACCT
>JAVGWN010001537.1:0-12268 GCA_034552555.1 Semaprochilodus insignis | reverse complement strand
CATACATAATCCCTTAGTAAGGAAGGTTTTGTTCGATATATTTTACATAATCTTGTTATTTTATAATTGGATAATTAATTCAAAATTTGACATTTTTAGTTAAACCATAAATAATATCATGAATTATCTTTTAACGCTAATTTGCATTATGATGCACAGAGATTTCATCACCACTTTTCAGGCAGTGTAGATATTAATTATATTGTAATTTCCTTCTCAGTACTATACACCATTATGAGAATCATCTACAGGACAGTTCATTACTCTACACATAAAATCTCCACTGTGAAAACTACACTTTGTAAGATTTGGGGATTTGGAGACCTCTCTGGTGGAAATGTGTAATTGTGTAAAATATGGAATGTGGAAATGTGTAAAATAATAAAATTATTTTTTATATAATGTATAATTTTCTTTTGTGGCCTAAACAAGGAGACAGATCTTTTTGAGCCTGTACATGTGACCTTAATATGTAAAGCTGTATGACATGGTCCAGCATGAAGTGGTCCAGTAGAATGTTAGGCAGTAGCATATTAGCACATTTATTTAATTTATGTGTAGCCCATTGTTTTCTATAATAGAAAACTTCCAGTGTTTAAAATGTAAAGCAATTGTGATTCCAAAATATATCCAAATTGTGAAACCATGCCTGTGAAACAGCACGCTGCAGGTAAAGAGAAGAGAAGGAGGATATACTGGGAATTTGGGATAGATGCTCAGGCCTGGAGATGAAAATGAAAATGAACTCACTGTTGCAGATGGTTCCCAGAGTGTCGTAGTCATCCACGCTCTCGCAGATCACACGCCACTGTGCAAAGATGGAGTTAGAGCTGATGCTGTTCATGTCGAAGTTGCTGCGTGCGCCCATTAGGTCGTCTGTGCAGATATCGCACTGGTTGCCTCCTATAGCGAAGTTCCAGTATGGCAGTGCGAAAGTCGGGTCCCGCAGCATGTCCTGAACAGAGGAGTAAAATTAAACTGATTAATGATGCATCGTTTTGATTGTTGCTACAGCACAGTTGAGTGCATCGAATCAGTAAATAATATTTAGTATATAACGTACACACTTTTTGGCCAAACTAAATCTGTTTTCAAACATCAAAATAATACAAATATTTTTATTGTCTATGCTCCACTAAAGTGACAATAGTCCCAACAGTTACAACTACATATCATTTAATGAGGAATAATAAATAACAATAACAAAGAAAACATTCAAATCTAATAACCATATCGAATTGTGATGCATAATGATGATCGCTGACATTACCGATCCACTTTCAGCTCAACTTCTTTGTACAAAAAAGGGGTTTTATTCTGCTACTGAAAAGCACTGGCCTCTAGACACTCATGAGGAGGATCATGGGAGGCATGTTCTCTCCAGCAAGGGGACAATGTATGTTGTTTATTGTTGCTGTTTGTCAAGTATGTGTAAAGGTATGTGTGTATATTGCTTTTAATCTGTGTCAAGGGATGTTGGTTGTTAGTGTGCTTTGTGTGGTTGAGAGGGGGCCTTTACACTGGTAAAGCAAAGCCTGTGGCTAGTGGTGGCCTTCCTTGTGTGGTCAGTGCACTGCATGTACCTTTCTGTTGGTGTTTCAATAAGACAGCACACCTTGAAGCAGAATCATGGCCTTCTTTTTGGCCCTGTACACTGTATACGCTGATGCCACATTACTTACCAGATTGCTTCAACCTACTGAGTTAACTGAGCCTTAAGACATGTATTCATATTCAAGTAAATCAACAGAAAGTTATTACAAAGAGTAATTACATATACATTTCCTGATGCCTCAGATATTGTTTTTTGGTAGTTTTGATTAAATATTTTGGATTATAGTGCATTTTTTAAAACTAGAGGCGCATGCAGGGTGCTATGAGGCAAACTTTTTTTTTGATGAGCTCTTATTTTACAGTTTCCAGAACTGTATATACATAGAGACACATGTAGGTTGACCGGAAATTTTTGATAGTTAATAAAATGGCTATATTTGTGTTGAAGACATCACAACCTCTGGTTCCCATGCCCACCATCTTAAAGAAATCAGTTAGTAAGTTTCTCTACAATTAAACATTTCACACCAAACCACTCTGAAGGAATCTGGACACATTTCAAGAATCATTAGTGGAGGTCTCCACATTTCTGCAGCGCATATACAAGGAAACTGACTAAAGAAGAATGCAACATGGCAATAGATAATATTCAGTGAAAGCAGCCTCCTGTGTTTAATGGTGCAGACTAATCCTGTTTGTGATGCTATGCAAAGATCAAATCATACCAGGATGAGGATCAGCTCTGACAACAACGGTTTCCTTGTTTCAGAGTTAGTTCACATCATTTCAAGCTTAACAACATTTTCTGCAATTTGATACACAATTATGATAACAAAATTTTAGCCCCCCCAAACGCATCTCTGATTTAACACCATTTTAACATGCTTACAGTCTGAAGATGCACCTGCTACCTATGACACAGGCACCAGGCAAACGATCCAAATGACTAAATACCTCTGAGCAGCTACATCACCACTCAAAATCTCTAACTTTTTGATATTCTACTCAATAACAACTGAACATGAACTGATATGTGACAGTGGGCAACTTGTTGTCAATGATCAACCTGTGGAGACTGTCAAATGTTCTACACTCAGTGTTATTAAGAACACAGACAGTATTTTTTTTAACCGAGTTGATCAGAAATTGGTTTAATTAAGTCACTTTAAGGCTTTTGAGTAAGTACAATATACTAGGCCTGTGCTGGTTTTGTGGCAATATTGGTTTTAATATCGCAGGTGCTGGAGATACAGGAAAGCTTAGATTGTTGGGAAGTTTACATGGAGTAGTTGGATGAGTTGTAAAGGGCTGTGGTGTGAAGGCAGGCTTTCCAACCATCAGCCTTCAGGATGATGCTTTAGACAAGCCCATAAACAAGAAAAGGAATGCCATTAGTCTCCAGAATCGTTCTTAATTATTCCTGGCATGTAGGGATCGTTATTTTATTGATGTTTTAAGTTTTTAAGCACCTATTTTATTAGGATAGAGGAAGAACTAATTTAAAACGTTGCTGGGTAACAAAGTTATACGCTTGTCTATTCAGTATGTTCTATTCCACTACAATTAAACAGATTTACATCAATAGACAAATATAATAAGAGTTTGTCTAAATGTCCACCTTAACATTTGATCACAACTCTGAGGTTTTATTTTCGGCTAACTTCACTGAATACTTTTTCTGTGTTTTTGTATCTGAATCTGCAACAAAACGGGATCATGAAAGAAAAAAACTTCCTCAGTGTTCCTTTGCAGCTGTCTCCTCGCTCTTACCTGCATGTCCCGTTCCAGCTGCAGGAGGTGGAAGCGATGCCAGGTCAGGAACCCAGGACCCTCGTGAGAGAAATCGACACCTCCGAAGCTTGGCTCTCCTCCACCCAGGAAGGTTTTACTGACCGAGTAATAGTGAGTCCAGACAAAGTAGTTGTAGATGGTGATGTTTTCGAACTGTGGTGTGTTCCCATCAGCTCCAAACACCTCAGAATAGCGGCGGGTGGTGATCACGATCTCCGGGTGGATGGTACGCTTGGCCTGGTCCAGCGCATCCACAAAGGCACGCTTCTCATTTGCGCTCATCATCATTACATTTCTCCTGACTGAGAGAAAGAGGATTATAGTTTCATGAAGTTGGATGCTGATGAGGTGTTGAACTAAGATGTAGCCCCCTTAAATTTCCAGACCCTCAGTTATATCGCATGCTTTAATAAGTGAAAATAAGTTAACAGTTAAGAACAAGTTAAATATGACGTTTTATCTGCGAACTTCAGAGCAGATTTTTTTTACTCATTTGGTGAGTTCAACATATTGGGAGAAATTTATCATAAAATGTGACATAAAATCCGCTCAAAAAAAAAAACATTAAAAATCACCAGTTCTTTAAAATCTAAAACTGAAATTAAACACTATTCAACTGTACATAGAAAACAATTCCAACTATTGTCAATTACTCTTAAATTACTGCTTCAGAGATTGGAGGTCACAGTAAACATGTAAACATGAATACATTGCCAGTAAACATGAAACAAATAAACATAACAAATATAAAAGAAATAGCACAGTAAATAATAAACATCTTGATCAACATTGCAAGATCAATTTCCCTCACCTACAGGCACCGGCTGGTCACAGTTGGGTCCTGTAAACCCGTGCCTACATCTCCCGCAGTCGTGACCCGAAAAGTTGCCACTGCACTGGCAGGTGCGATTGAAGAACCTGATTGGCCAGCGCTCGCGATCATCCCGGCCGTCATGAGGGTACTGTGGCCCGTGAGGCCGTGAGTCCACCCGCACCGGCATGCACTGCCCTCTTCTCAAACTTACTCCGCACGGGTCAGCGGCCCGTCCGAACGGAGATGGACAGCACTGACCACTCCGGAGCCCCTCTGGTGTCACACAAACCCGTGGAAACTGGGCACGCACTATAGCGGCCCACAAGAGCACCAAAACCCCGTACATCCACATTGCACAACAGAAAATAGCACTTAAATGATTAACGTGTAGTGTTTGTAATATCTCTCCTCTGAACTGAACACAAGCTGCTGTATAGGCCTACCCCAGTCCGTTAAACTACAATCTATTACCAGCCCTCACTGCTGCCATCCCAAACATCACATCACTCCAATTGGCTGCGCACAAGCCAAACAAGCACACAAGCTTAAATAGCGGATTAGCGCGTGACTTGCTGGATCGCTGATCCCCGCGTGACCACGTCACATTTCCTACTAGATGCGTGCAGGGGGTTTACTGGGGTAGGGAAGCGCAAGCTCGGCCCCAGGCTGAGGCTTACTACTGTAGGAAGACTACTGCTGAGAAGCTTCTACTGACTACTACTGAGAGGCTTCCTCACAGGGTACAGGGTCAAATGCAGGCACATAAAGGCCCCCAAGGGCCTGTATATGAGCCCACACTTCATTTCTTCACTCTCATGAGTACAGGACGTATAATTCAGATTCATAGTAAGTTCTGAATAACTCATATTAGTTACTGAGGAAGTTATAAGATTAATAACTGATTTAAAAGCCTCGAACATATACTATATATATATAAATAAATATTCAGGCTTCTGCAATAAGAAGGCAATTTGAAGAAGGGTGCCAAAGAGTGAAGTTGATTTTGGAGTAAATAGCTGGAAAGCTCTTTAAAATGTATTTGCTCTGTGCTGCTACAACTCTACAAGCCCCACAGCACAAGGTCATGTGCCTGCAGAGGCATGGTCACAGGGCCTCTTTCTTTCTTTCTTTCTTTCTTTCTTTCTTTCTTTCCTTACTTCTTGGTGTAATGGTGTGTGGACTAAAGAAGACTACAAATTAGTAATAATGCAGTAATAATGCATCTTTCATTAACTTAAATTAACATTACACTTTTAACTAAGTGAATTGCTCTCTCCATCAACATTCCATAATTATGTTTTTTTTTTTACTTTTTTCTTTTGCCTATGATAATGTCAACGTCAGGACAAACCTTGAAAAAAAAAAAAGGTTCAAATTTTTAAATAAATACATTTTTCCAAGTCATTTGGGCCGTTTCTATTGGTCTATATATCATGTAAAGTTTCTGATATTTCAATGTGTGGACCAGACGAAATGGTGATACCATTGGTTGATGTTTTCCAATGTAATTAATTTAATAAGAATTGCTGTGCTTCTTATCCTAGAGGGCATACCCCGTGTTTTACCCTACACATTAACGTGAGAATAAATGAGATGCAGTTTTCAGGCTGCAGCAGTGAAGAAGAGAATTTTAGTCCTATATGTCATTTTAGCAGTTGAAAGATAACAGTTCATTAGAAACGAAATGCTTTTTGCCATAGGACCCTTCCTCAATCCAGGTCTTGGAGCCTCAAGACCTTCGGAGATCCTGCCAGTTTGAAATGGCAGTGTCGGAGCCTACCTCCTGGACAACCGGACAGGGACCAAACGAGGAACGCCGGCACCTGAACGCAGCAGCAGAGGTACGTAAGTGGAGACAGGTGTAGGCCAAGGACTGCTAGGAGTAATGAATAAAGGAATAATAATAGCATTAGAGACCTCCTCTCAGAACATGTGCTACAGCTTCCATTCTTCCCTCCTTTCATTGCTCTTTCTTATTTGGGATTTGAATTGTTCATCGTGGGAGCAGGGTACACTTTTGCACAGCCACCCAAATATCTTGTGGATTTTGTTTGTGATCAGGTTAAATAGGCCATTTTGGCTTTCCAAATAAAGAGGATAAAGTGGGCAGGGCCTTAGTAAGATAAAACGGTCACATGTTTGCTCTCTGCACGTTTAAGGGTGGAATTTATTTATTTCAAGTCGTTCATTGCTCAGGAGCCTTTACAGCCTTTATGTTGAAGATACATTACACCCTGTCTTTGTCGAGGAGCATACTGTTTTGCCCATGGGGGGCTTCTGAAAGTAGAGGAAGCAGGAGGAAGTAGATCAATTGAAGCATTCTTAAAGGTCACTTTTTAAAGGTTTTTCTTTCTTTCTTTCTTCTTACTAGAAATGCACCAGCACACGAGCCGATGTTGATATACCACATGCCCAAAAGTTCATAGATCCATTTCCTCCAGTGTTTCTTCAGAAATTAATTTAATTAATAGGAAGTTTATTCCTTTCTTTGCTGCAGTAATTCTTCTCTGTTATTCAGAGAAGGTTTCACATTAGATTTTGGAACATTGCTATAAGGTTTTGACTGCACTCAGCATTCACAGGAGCATTTGGGAGGTCATGCTGTACTGATATTGGATGATTAGTTTTGGATCACAAACTCCGCTCCAACTAATCCAAAAAGCATTGGATTGGGCTCCAAAGACAAATGCTCGGGGGGCTTTATACTACTGTAGCTCATGCTTGGGCTTGATCTTGGGATTTAGTTACGGCTGCTCCATTGGAACTAGATCTACCTGGTTTAGCATTAGGGAAAAATGTAACACTTACATGTGCAGTGTAACCAATAATATGCTGATACTGAAATGATTTTGATATCATTGCGCATCCCTCTTCACTTTATTTCTATTTCTATTTAATTTTTTGTGTCGATCTGCCCTGAACAGCAAAAAAAAAAAAAAAAAAAAAAAAAACTATATGATTGTCAGCATGTGCTGTCGGATGAATGCAGCATGTAGTTTGTCCCCACCCAGCCATGTCCTCTAAATACGGCTGGCAGTAATGCTGTTAATTTGACACTCCTCATTGCTCTGAGCGAGCACAATACAGGGTCAAAAGCTTCACGCACTGCATGCTAATATGGCAGAGACATGCTAATGGATCCAGCTTTGAAAGTACAATTTATTTCCACTCTAACAACACTTCATTTATTCTGATCATTTCAAATCAGTGATTTTCTCTGTTGCTTACATATTGTTATTGCATTTGGACATGTGGCTCGTAATAGCCGAACCTCAGGTGTCTTTGAGTCATTAGCACAGATTTCTGAACACTTTATTGTAATGAGGTACCTACTGGCACATTGAGCAAAAAAAATATTTTGTTTTTTTCCTTATTGCTGTCTATGTTCTCCTTCTTCTATGTTCACAAGGAACATTGGATTCTTATGAAGGTGTGTTCTCTCTGTTATAAGAGTGTTGTTGTAAGATGTACAGGTTGCTGTAGCCATTCAGAGAAGGCCCAATACCTTCTGAGGAATCAGAATAGTGCATGTGTGTTATTTCAGTTAGTTTGTATTTAATAAAATCTTCTGACTTGTTGTATTTAAACTATACAGGTATGGTAGTAATATGCTTGTTTCAATGTTACGTTTGGGGTGGAAATCAAAAGATTACAAAAGATTAAAAAAACCCAACAGAAAATGATGTTTTTCTCTGTGGCATCTATGTAAGTACAGCCATTAGATAGATAGATAGATAGATAGATAGATAGATAGATACTTTATTAATCCCGAAGGAAATTTAGCAGCCAGTAGCGGTTTCACAATAACAGCACAGTAAAACAGTAAAACAAATACAAAAAACAGGGTTGTGCAGTATGAAAACCTAAATGGGTCGGTACCAGCAGCAGTATTGTTAACTGTTAACTGTTTATAAACTATAAACTATACATAGTACAGTTTACTATGGTTATAAATATATAAATATCTCACCTCACAAGGAGGCAAGAAATATATACAAGAAATACAAATATAACTGTAGACCTGTAGAAAGACAGTGCAATAGTAATAATAAATAAATGTGCATGAATGTGCAAGGGGTGCAGTTATCAGCAGATAATGACCGAATTAACATAAATAAACATGTGCATATATTTGTATTTAAGTAAAGTGGAGTGTCCAGGGGTTTAGATGTACAGTATATACGGTAAAGTGTCCAGGAGTTAAGATGTACAGTATATACAGTAAAGTGTCCAGGAGTTAAGATGTACAGTATATACAGTAAAGTGTCCAGGGGTTTAGATGTACAGTATATACAGTAAAGTGTCCAGGAGTTAAGATGTACAGTATATACAGTAAAGTGTAACAGTGCATAAATAAACCTATGATTTAACAAGAGAGTTTAGTCCTCATCTGTCCTCTTCCCTCTTCCGGCCCCGCTGGGAAGAGTTGAAGAGCCTGATGGCTCTTGGGACAAAGGATCTCCGGAGTCTGTCTGTGGAGCAGCTCTGTGACAGTAACCTGCCACGGAACTTGCTTCTTTTGTCCATGATGATGGTGTGCAGTGGGTGCCCACCATCATCCATAATAGACAGTAGTTTTTGCAACGATTAGTCAGGACTTCAGGAGCTGAACCGAAGGCCTAACAAGTTATAATGATCATAGACCGACAGAGGAATTAACCAGTCATGTTCTGTTACAGTAGATGGGACCAGTGTTGGGAGAAGAATATGTTACTTTGTACCTTCAGGACTCTACACATCATAGTGGCAGCACTGTGTCAGAGTTCTTCACTGATATTTCAGTGATAAAGACATAATGGTGTCAATGCATTTTCTTACTGACACCTTCTAGATTTTGGTGCTGAATCTGTTGGAATGTGCATCTGATTCTGAGGGTTCAAAGTGCGTTTTTCTTTTGTAATTAGCCCTTTCGTTTTGCTGTCATGCTGTCATATAAAACGAATAGTGGAGTTCTTGAACAACCTCATTATGCATCTTTAGGCATAAACAGACATAATAAATAATTGATCTTTTCCTCATAGAAACCATATAATAGTTCCATATGGCTGCCGCTTTCACTGTTGATCTGCTGCCGCTCAAACTGTTTGAATGTATCAGTGCTTTTCAGTGCAAAAGGTTAAAGGGAACAAACAGCATTTTAAATCATGATTTCTCATTTTCATTAGAATTAAAATAAAGTGCCAAGTCTTACAATGCATGACTGTAGACCTATTTAACTTTTGTGTTTTCTTTTTTGGTTGAACATTGGTGGCAAAATGTTGGTGTGTGTCCAGGCTCTGGGGCAAAAATATTGATGTGCTGAGCTACTACTGTGTTGACCTTGAATGGACGACCCTTCATAGCACTGAACCTCTAAAACAGAGGAAACAGTCATTTAGACAGTGCCTCAGAATGAAGCTTTGGCTATTTCATCCCCGCTGGCTTTTAGTAAACACATCAAAGAGAGACTGTATATGTGAGTTGGGACAGAATATTATTATCTGTACTTTTGGGGTTTTACTGTTTGTTTGAGTTTAGCATGTATGTAAATAAGCTACTTCACTGTAATCAACCACAACAGTCTGCACTTTCTCTCACAAACGTGCACCTCTGTGGCAAGAATATAGTTACTTGACATAATTATATTCACCTCTGTCTTTTTTACTGTTTATGCAAGATATCCATCGTGCCACCTACTGTGTTAGGTCCTTGACTTACCACAGTTGTACAGCCCGCTGCCACCTACCAGCTATCTTTATATTTTTTTATGGTTACATTTTTGTACATTTTTTGTATAGTTGCTTTCTTTGTGTGTTAGCTGCAATGCTAAATCCATGCCTAACCACAGCTTCACACAAGTCACCACACTGCTGCCAACCGTAGTTTACACATTTCTAAAAATCAAATCGGTGAGGCCCATCATTCTCTGAGTAGAGAGTTTCTGAGCCATTTTGTGCCATTTGTGATTTTCACACAGAGGAATTTGTATTCTGCATTTAACCCATCCGTGAAGTGAAACACACACACACGGGGGCCATGAGCACACCTGCCCAGAGCAGTGGGCAGCCCTATCCACAGTGCCTAGGGAGCAGTTGGGGGTTAGTTGCCTTGCTCAAGGGCACCTCAGTTGTTACTGTCGGTTTAGGGAATCAAACCAGCAACCCTCCGGTCACAAGGCTGGTTCCCTAACCTCCAGCCCACGACTGCTCTCTGTACTTTTCTGGTACACCTCAGAGCCCTGTACTCATATGAGTATAGAATTATCTACTCTACCCTGGTGTCAGTACTGTTTAGCACTTTAGCTTGCTTTCTAACTGCAAACCCAATGCAAACTACAGAAGAGCGTGACACACACGTCTCTTCTTGCTCATGTGAGATTTTGGTCTTGAGACCTTTTTAATCCTGAGGTAGCCTGAGAGCTTTGTAAAAGAAAATGCCCTCTTAAACTTGCAGTATCCCGCAAATTAGGCTCTCTCTCACTCCATCTGATTATAGTCAATCAAATACCATTTTCTGGATCTGAAGTGACACAGGAGCTCCAGGCATTCATACACACACGATTACAAGAATGTTAAAATATGCCTGCTCAGATAAAATCATGCTGTGACTGATATTTATAAGAGCACAAAGCAGCATGTAATATTTCACTTATTTATTTTTCCCTGATGGATTCAGCATGTTTGCAAGCTTTAGGCAGTCTAGTGCAATTGTCTTCTTAGCTTTCTTTTATTGCTATTAATTAACTACATAATAGGGACATTGGAAAAGGGAGGTGTGAGGATTTAATTAAGAGCCTGTCTCATGTGTTTTTTATATGCGGTTGACAGAAAGGGGAGATGCATTTGGGGATGCTGATGGCATGCTGTTTTTTGGATCACATTTCTGGACTTTAAATATGCTAAAAAAAAGCACAGCTAGCTGGAGAGAGAAAGAGAAAGACTCAGCAAGACAAGAAGACAAACATAAGGAATAGCAAAGCCAAGAAATCTGAACAGTAAGGTATGTGAATGTGAATGTGGAAGGGCTGTGATTAGGATTTGGTTGGTAGGAGCTGATTTTACCTTGATGAATTAAACACCTTACCATCTTTAATTCCTGGCTGTTTTCAAGGGTGCAATTAGGTCACCACTAAATCACTGGACTTAATCCTAGTCACGTTCTAATGAAACACTGAACTACAAACCATTCACTTACTTTGATTTGGCCATAGTTACCAAGCCACGTTTTGTACTGAAACATTGAAACCAAAGCCGGTTTTGTCATGTGATCAAGCTCTTTGTATTAGAGATAAAATAATGAATACAAAACGAAAGTGTGGAATGCCTCCGCATTTCTCTCTGTTCTCATAGAAACAGATTTCAAAGGCCAAAGCAAAGGTAGAAACAAAAAACATGTGGGGTTAGAATATAAGTTGATTCTTGAGTCATGCTGCTGCAGTGTAACTTGAGTCTTAAGTCAATGGAATTACAGTTGAGTCTTGAGTCAAAGGTTTGAGACTGAATTGAGTCTTGAGTTACTGCGATGCGAGTTGAATCACAAGTCTCTGGAGTGCAAGTGTGTGTCTTGAGTCTTGAGTCTCTAATGCAGGAGTGTCCAATCTTATCTGCCAAGGGCTAGTGTGGCTACAGGTTTTCATTCCAACCAACAAGTATGAGATCACATGATCATTTGTTTGAAGGCTGAGCAGTTGATTAATCAAGCAGAATTAGGTGAGCTCCTGCAGCCACACCAGCCCTTTGCGGGGTAAGACTGGACACCCCTGCTATAGAGTGTCAGAGTCTTGAGACATGTGTGTTTGAATCTGATTTTAGTCTTGAGTCTGAGTCTTAAGTCACTGGGGTTTGAAACTGGGTTGAGTCTTAAGTCAACGTGGTTAGAGTCTGTATTGAGTTAATTCTGAGGTTTGAGTCTGAGTTGAGTCGTGACTCACTGGGGTTTGAATGTGAGTTGAGTCTTGGATCACTGCGGTTTGAGTCTGAGTCTCTGTGGTGCGAGTGTGAGTTGAGTTTTGAGTCTCTGTAGTGTAACTTGTTTTGAGTCTCTGGGGTGCAAGTCTGAGTTGAGTTTTGAGTCTTTGGGGTGTGAGTGTGAGTTGATTTCCAGGTCTGTGGGGTGTGAGGGTGAATTGAG
>JAVGWN010001536.1:0-12270 GCA_034552555.1 Semaprochilodus insignis | reverse complement strand
GGGCAGAGTTTAGTCCCGAAGGCATCACAGAGGTGCTGGCGAGCACGAGGCCTGCTTCAGAGTGAGGTACATAGACTTTATAGAGGAGAGGGCAGCTGTGAGTGTATGGCATCACAGAGCGAGCATCTCCTTAGACAAATGCACTTTTGAATGACAATTACAAAAAGAAAAAAGAGGAAGAAAAAAAAAAAAGGAAGAAAATTAAATTGTGCATTAACCGGTGTCATTCACCGAGCTGCATAATAATTATTATCTTTTGGTACACAAACTGATGCTGATACAAAGGGACAGGATGGGATGGGATGGGGTCGGGGGGTGGGGGGTGGGGTCAGGTTTGGGGGATTCAGTCTACAACAACCAACATCATTCCAACTTTCGTCAGGCAAAAACGAATGCCTTGCCCTCGGGTCCTGCTGTCTAACTGGAGAATCACACAGCTTCACAGATTCAAGTAAAGATTTGTCGTTATACGTAAGCTCTTTTCTTCTGTCTCCTCTGAGGGCGCTCGAGTGCAGAGTGCCCCTGAAATTGTGAGGAAAGTTACGATTAAGAAAAGAAAAAAACAAAACAAAAAAAAAAACAAATAAAAGAACCAAAAAACACAAACAAACACAAACAAAAAGACAAAAAACAAAATGATCAAACCTACAAAATAAGTCTGGTGAAATTCTCCTCCAAACCAACTACACTGGTTAGTCAGTTAATACCAAACAGAAGTCCGGTGAGAGTTATTAAGGGTAATTGGTAGAAGCTTTTAGAAGGACTGAAAGTGCTTAAAGATACAGTTTTAAGTGAGCGATTTGCAATAATTCTTTTCTTTTCTCTTTTTTTTTGTTTGCTTTTCCTTCCGTGAGAGACTCGAGAGTAAGGGCAGATGCATCAAAAATTGACACAAATAGTCCATGGTCGTGTTAAGTGTTCATACATGGTCTTCAGCAGAAAATAGATCAGAACCCCCTTCTTCCTCTGTGGTTAGGCAATATTCAAGGTTCTACATTATTAGTGTTGAAGTTCTAGCAGGGAGACGGACCTCCGCAAGGTTACTGTTTATTTCTAGTTCGCTCCTGCAAAGAAAGCACAGAAAAGGAGAGAGAAGAGCATGAGTTGATCTACCAGACCGTTAAACACACTAGAGCAACACAGAGCACATTCATCTGATATCAGGAGGGTGTGATATAGACAAAACCTAACAGCAGCATGATCCCAAAATGATCCTGTGATTCCGGACGCATTTTAGCAGACTGGGTATAAGGTATGTCCAGTCCAATCTACTTTGATTCAACTTTTGTGCTCTACTTGTGAACTGCACTACAGCCAATTCAACAGGCCATTTATGCTCCCTTTGCAGTGAGACATGTAGTTAGTGTACTTGCAGTACTGACATCATCCATAGTATGCTCAGAAAAGCGTAGTGGGACAGAATTCATCATGTTGATTAGGGTTACGCAATATATCGTTTCAGCATCGTCATCGCACCGTGTGCATGTGCAATACTCACACCGCATGACGTCATACTGCGCAGCCCTAAATATGTAAGGCAGGCTTCAGAAGGGAATCAGCTGTTCTAATATCCGCAGTGTGGAAGCATTTTTACAGAGGAACATGAATAACTGAAATGAGTATCTGCAATCCTGGTGTGTGTGCTGTGTTTAAACCAGCTGTGTTCGTCTAAACTTGGGATGTAAACAACATGATCCCAAAATGATCCAGTGACTCCTGACACATTTTAGAAGACTATCGTTTCAGTATCGTCATCGCACTGTGCGCATGTGCAATCCTCACACCGCAGGGCGTCCAATGTTAAGTAGAACAAGTGAAACGAAACATTTCATGTTACAACTTTTTGGCTGCTTGACACAAAAAAAAAACCCTGCACGGTTCCTGGACTGTGATTTAAGGCTTTTCAGATACACGGGGAGGAGTCGTTAGTCACAGGGCTCACCTGCCTTTGTGTTTGGTGCACTGAAATTGATTATAGAGCATTACAGCTCACACTCACAAGAGTGTTAAAAAGTCATTTCTGAGCTTTTCTATTATTAGTATTAGTATTTTCACCACCCAATCATTTCACAATTATTAATCTGTACTAATATTGATGTTCAAGTCACATGGTGAAATTCCCTGAATGTTTTCATATTGCAATATGTGATCACAGAGGGAAAAAAAAAAGTTGCTGTGTCAGTTTTTTCCAGTATCATGCGGCCCTAACATTGAGGATGAGTTATCGTCATACTGCGCAGCCCGAAATATGTAAGGCAGGCTTCAGAAGGGAATCAGCTGTTTTAATATCTGCAGTGTGGAAGCATTTTTACAGAGGAACATGAAGAACAACTGAAATGAGTATCTGCAGTCCTGGTGTTTGTGCTGTGTTTAAACCAGCTGCGTTTGTCTAAACTTGGGGTGTGTTGAAACATCTCATCTGAAAAACAAAAAAGTGGCACTTTCGGTGGGAAAGGATGTGGAATATGGAACATAAAGTAATGCACTGCTTTGGATGAGCAGTCAATCTCTGTTGTTGCAGAGGTTCGCGCCACGATCTGTAGCCTACATAATAGCGCTCCATCTGTATTAAAGCGTAAACATAATGACTATATACTTATTTATTTGTTGGTGTGTTTAATGCTTAGCGACACTATAAGCAAGGTTATATACTGCAAATTTTAAATCTAACTTTAGAAAAACCATCATAGCACAAAACATACACCACCATATGCATAGGCCTGCTAATGTTAATGTTAGCATCAAGCCTGAAAACCACCTCTGCCTGAAAACCACAGCAGTTTTCTTAAGCTTCTTAAAGTGTACCATGACACTACGATCTAACACACTGCCCAACCATACCAGCCCCCTAGATAAAACCAGGAGACTTTCTTCAAGAATTTTTTTTTGCCACATTATCGATTCTTTTAGTGCCTACAGGGAACGAGGTGCACTGATACTTCAACCACCCGCAGCATGACAAGCTAAGAATGCAGAGCAGAATCAGAACCTGAGAGAAACATGTGCCTTCAGAGAGGAAACAGGGAGAGAAAGACCCCGAGAGAGACTGATGTTACCGGGCCATTAATAATCTTCAATATACCAGCTGAACAGTCGTAGGAGCATCCCTTACAGCAGGAAATTACATCATTCTCCTACAAAAGATAGAACACTCTTAACGTCTTCCCCTAGAACCACTCAGTGATTGATTTTCACTCCTCAGGCTCACCGGAAAATTCTATCATGCACTTCAGGACCGAATCTTACACCCCAACAACACACATATAAACTACCAAAGCACTCTAGCACTAAAACACAAGTGTGCACTACCAAAGCATTTAGCTCTAGAACACAAGTGTACACTGCCGAAGCACTCTATTACTAGAACACAAGTGTACACTACCAAAGGACTCTAGTACTAGAACACAAGTGTACACTACCAAATCATTCTGGTACTAGAACACTAGTGAACACTGCCAAAGCATTTTATCTCTAGAATAAGGGTACACTATCAAACCACTCTGGTTCTAGAACACAAGTGTACACTACAAAAGCAGTCTTTGACTATTCAGGACATAATCCAATAAGCTACATGTAATGATGCCCTACGTTTTACATATCCATGCACCGCCCATAGGTGAGTCCTTAGCAGCGCTTGGGCTGGCCAAGATTAGGAGAAACACAACACGGTCATTTCAGCCGTATTTCAAGCAGGTAGCTAAAAGCCTCAGCTAAAACTATGGACACAACTGATCTCCTTGGCTGATATTAAGCACCTGTATCTTTATCTGCGTAAGGCACCTGTACTTAGGGAACCTCTAAAGGGTTCACTCTACAGAGACTGCTACAATGGTCACAACCTTCTCACATCCATTTCAGAAATACAGACTCGAACGGTAAACCTGAACGTCATTTTCCAGGGCTGCAACTTAGCCATCAGCTTTTAAACTTAGCTTGATGATGTTTTATGCATTTGATACTTAACAATGAAAACAATAAGGATAAATACCTTATTCAAAAATTCACTGTTTAAACGAGCTTTCCTGAAGAAAAAAAAAGAAAAAAAAACACAATTAAATACAACTTCAATTCTCTTTTTCCTGCCAAAATTTAAAACGAAGAATGTCTAAAGCAGCTGCAATAACATGGAACTAAACTAAATCAGTTTTCCATCAATCAAGTAAATACATTTTAAAAATCTATGTAAATTAAAACTTTAAACTGTGCACTGTGTGCTTTGGGTGTTCTGCTGTCTGTCTACACTGTTGCAACTAAATTGTACAATCACAGGTGTTTACTGAAATGGAGGAAATGATGTTACCAACTATGTGTAACTGATACAAAGTCTGAAAAGACTGTACCTTTGAGAACAAGATCTGCTAATCCACCCTGCAGCTATATTTCAGGCCTCCCCTATTACACATGATTGAAATATTCAGGAGCCAGTAACACAGTACAAATTAACCAGCTCGGCAGTGCGGTCAATACACTGCAGGCAAAACGCAGCGTCAGCAGAGAGCAGGGAGATCAGTCTTGAATCTCAAAACTCAATTTGGACAATGCATTACCCAATAAAGCGTGCTAATAATAGGTCACTACTAAGCAACAGCATCGCTGAAATTCATCGTCTACAGAAAAAAAGAAAGGTCCTTTTCAATGCGCTGAAAAGGGAAGAAGCTGTCTCAGCATGGCCAGACAATTGGTGCAATGGCCTCACGTTCAAAGACGCAGCAGAGCCTACCTCCCCACTTTCTTGGAGCAGGAATGTGTGGAATGTGAGCTACCCCAGGAAATTCACGTCTGCCTCCAGTTAAGCTAGCCTGGCCTTATGGCTATACGGCCACTGCTAGAGGTCTACAAAGTCACAACCAGACAAAACTGAAGTACCTACAGCAGTTAAACAACAGTGAACCACACGCGGTTCGCAAGACACACAATGGCTTGTCGGTGACGAGCTGTGATGAAGATCTCAGTAATCTTAGCTCTAAAACAAAATACATGGACGAAGTTACACCAATGCCGTTTAGCTCTAGGAGTGGGTCACATAACATCTACTGCTATCATGATAATCACGTTATGTCCTCTCAGTATATCTTGGATATCATTACTACGTAAAGGTCACGGAGCGAGTGCATGTTCCATTACAAAGAAAGTTTAATTAGTAAAGGCATGAAAAAATGTAGCAATTCTTAGGTGCGTTGCTATTCTCTCTGTGTGTATAAAGTAAAAGCGGCCCAAACCGCAGTAAACATACGCTACATAAGAGCACTGCCCTGTTTACCCACAAGCTTAGGACACTGCTAACTGCCTAACAGGCTAATTCAGTAATATTCTGACTCGGGCTTCAAGTTTACATATTTACTTATTACTTAAAAGTATGCATATAAATGCGTAAATAATGCGTAATTAGTCCTATTTAATTGGATTTAGTACAGCAGAGTACTTTGCACAAGTCAGTGTATTCCTAGTTTATGAAAGTATTTTTAATGTGCATGTTGTTTAATCAGTTACAACTCATTCAAACATCAGAAAAATTAAATATGGTGATATATACAGTACCAGTCAGCAATTCTGGACCAATTCTATTGGTCTGTCCATCATTAATAATCACTAAATTGAAAAGTTCAATACACAATTAAATATATATTAGAGGTGGAAATATGGCAGAAACTGTTAAGTGTAAGCCTGTAGATTCTTTAAGATAACCACAAACACCCATTTAGTTGGGTGTGACTTTTGACTGGTAGCATATGCATCATGAAAGTATGAATATGTATTATGTAAGTGTCGACGTACCACACACCCAACCAACCATAATTACTATTAGACCTGGCCAGTGACAATATATTTATTAGAGGTGGGTGACATTTAATTTTATAGAACTTTGTAGTTCCAAGTAATCAAACCTCAAAAACTGAAACGTCATGGTGCATAGCAACTACCCATAGTTGTATGTTTTCAGCCACTTTAATCTCAAAGCAAGCAATAAAATAAAAATGAGTAAAAAAACAACGACCAAAAAAATAAAAAAATTATAATAATAATAATAATTTTACAAAATAGGTTTTATAAAAATGCTTTATGTAATATTGTGATTGGCTGCAAATAAAACTGTTGTTGGTGGAAGCTTCATCAACAAGGAAAAAATAAAGCTCGCACTTGTATGTTTTCATCTTTCATTTCATGTATGTTGCAACTTGAGCAACTATGAATTCACTCTTACCTATAACATACAGCTAAGGAATTTAGTTTATTCCATTTTTTTTTTTTTCATCTGTACCACACAAAACATCACCAGAGCTGTTTCAGCACTTTCCATTTTCAGGACAAGTTGGTGGGACATTTCATAAGATGCCATTAAAACAAGTTTCTGTGAATTGTAAATTCTCTTGAACTTTTATTTAACTGACAAAAGTACATAGAAATTGCTGTTAAAATTTTGGCTGACCAACTTGATTGCATTTTGGAAATCTAAACACATTTTGCATATGATGCCTGAACACACTGGAAAAAAGTTGGGCCATAAAAACCATGAAAAAAAAAATTATACAATATTCAAGTTACTACAAAAAGCAGGGGGACTGGAGAAACAGGTGAGGGCATAAGACTGCAAGGAATTTGGGCTTTCATATCTACCAAACATAAAAGATTCAGGGACTCTGGAGAAATCGCAGTCACTGTAGGGCAAGGCTGGAGGTCACTGTTCAAAGTGTGTGACATTCAAGCCCCCGGAAGGCACTGCTCAAGAACCCGTCATGCTACTGGGTTAAATATAGCCACAGGGGCTTGGGAGCATTTTGGAAAACCATTGTCACTGAATGCAAAGCTGTACATCAATTCTATGTCGAAACCACACCAAGCTCTCCGGGCCCGAGCTCATCTAAGATGGTCCCAAACACAGTGGAAATGTATGCTGTGGTCAGATGAGTCCATGTTTCAGCTTGGCTTCCAAGACAGAGAGCATGAGCTTGGCTGACCTACTTGCAGTCCAGATCCATCACCTACTAAAAGTGTGTGGTGCCGCATGAAGAGGGGAATCAGACTCGGTGGGGCCAATATGATGACGGTTTAGCATTTTTGTGTCAGAATTGGCTTTTCTGATCACACTGTGGATGTCATACTTCAGACTTATATAGCACATATTGTACAATTTCCTAATTTATATACATACATATCTATTTTCCCCCTCTAGTCTTCATCTTTATTTAGTACTTAGTACTTGCTGTAATCGTTAGTATTTGATGTCCGGGAGGAGGTGCAGAGTAAGAATTTCATTGTACAGCGCAACTGCTTGTTTCTCTGTGCATATGGCAATTAATGCTTGAATCCTGAATCTAGTCACCAGCGCTTAAAGAACCCTGACTACATCTTTCATTATAAAGAGAGTTTATAACCGGATTCTACACAGCACAGTTTGAGAAACACTGAATAAAAATGAGCTCTTGGTTTATTAGTATTATTGTTGTTGGTTTTATTACAGTATTATATATATTCATTCATTCATTCATTTATTTATTTATTTATTTATTTATTTATTTATTTATATGTGGCACTACATGTTCTATTATGTCTATTACAACCTAATAAAGCTCAGAAAACATAAACATTGTAATGCATATTGTGTATAGTGAAAACGCCCTGAAGTATTGTGATTTCCACCATACTGCCCACCTCCAATTCAGATGACCATGGACTGTTGAGCAGCTAAAGTCTTGTATGAAGCGAGAACGCACAAAAATTCCATTTGCAAAACAGTAAGTGATCCCAACGAATATTAAAGCTGTAAAATTGGTGTAACCAAGTGGTCAACATGCATCTGTGTTGACTTTTTGCAGGCATCACGTTCTAAATGTGTTTATATTCATATTTAAAATTCAGGTTGGTCAGTGAAAACAGTTTAGTCAGTTAAATAAATCACTGTTTCTTGCTTCTGCTGCATCTTACCAACATTCTGTTCTGAAATGGGCTTTGTAGAAAGGCTACACCCTTTTCTGGACATCTCGCTCTGGAAGAGCTAAAAAAGTAGCAGCATTCCTTTAACACACACACGCTCATCTCCTCCTCAGTCCAGCTAAACATCTCCATCATCCTGTTTGTTTGTTTGTTTGTGTTACGTTTAAGAGGCACATCCATCATTCATAAAAGATTAGCAACAATGTTCATTTCCATAACCTACATCCTCAGAAGTTTATCATTATGGTCCATTTTATTTGTGATGGAAATGTAGCTGCTGCCACACATTCACCCTCACTACAGCCAGTATGTGACAATCCCCTCTGAAAATAAGACTGCACTGCGAGTTACAGGTTGGTGTATATCCAAATCACTGTCCATCAAGCCAGCAGCATAGTATTACCTGCACCAAACGCCCAAACATTTCCATCCAATCAGCCCAGCAGGCAATTTGTAATGTCAGCGTGTGCAGTGTGTACCTTCACAGCGGAAAACTAGTGAGAAGCCAACGAACTTGTTTATCTTGGATAAACACCATGCTACCAATACTAAACAGTTTTTAAATCATTCAGGACCTGTCAGAGATATTTCTCTCACAGATGAAATATTTCTCCGTCCTGGCTTAGCCTGCGTTTTACACTTCACAAATCTTTCTTTAGGACTCAAACAGGAGGAAAAAAGACAACCCGCCAAAAAGGAAAGACCCGGAGTGAAGGGGCTGCAAAAAACCCCACTGGCCTTTGGACTGGGTGCACTTTAATTCATTACTGTCAACGCAATCCAGGAGAGATTATTAATCAAATGTACTGGAAAATCAGGCTCTCTGCAAAACCCAATTCCCCAAAGTGCTGACCCGCCACCTGCAGTAGATGCTTGCGTAACCTTTACTACTGCCTAAGTATTAACTACAACTACAGCTAATACTCCCACTGCACCCAGACACCGGTGATGTTACGCTTAGAGCTGAACGATTTGGGCAAAATATCTAATTGCAACTTTTCTATCCAATATTTCGACTGAGGTGACTTTGTAGAAATTAAAGGTCTACACACCAAAACACCAGCGTCTCCAGTTTTTCTGGCTTGAGGCTTTAACATAGCCAGACTGCCACTTAATTATGGTTATACAGCACATGGGTTGTTTCTAACTGGTCATTTCTTTAATAGGTGGTTCACAAGCTCTTGTTATTAGGTTCAATATTCCCACTTCAAATTTGTTAAGACAATGTAGTCGATAATGTGGGCTACTACAAAACTTCAGCTCTTGCGATTTAAACACTGTATCCGTTTAAATTGCGATTTCGATATACACTCATCATCAAAAGAATAGTTGCACAAATAGCTGCACCCAGAAGGAATCAACCGACAGGAAAGAAACTTGGTGGGTGGGTTCGACATCGTGAGGCATGCAGATGATTCAAGTTCCACGCTTGGCAGCTCATGTGACTTATCCCTGTACCTGACTGACCCAACAGCCACGATTGTGGACATTCAATAAGCAGTGATCTCCTCCATGTTGGTGTCAGCACCATTGACAGACGGCTGCACAATGCAGAACTACATGCATGCAGACCGACGACTACCTTAACACCACGTCAGTGTCACCAAAGACTGCAATGGTGTCGTGATAGACTGTCAAGGAGTGACTCAGAATGGCAGCGGGTCATCTTTAATGACGAGTCCCGCTTGGGTCTTAGTGGAGACAACCAACAAATGTGTGTGTGGAGACACCCTGATCAGTGCAAAGATGAACAGTTTGTTGTCATGCGTCACACCTCCCAAAAGGTCTGGTGTCACTCCACCTCCACCCCTACCGCACAGTCTGCAGTACCTGTATGAGAAGATTCAAGCTGCATGGGATGGAATATCACAGGACACTACTTCTGTCTGTGTAGCTCAATAAATATTGCCCATATCAGTCTAAATGTATCATCATTCATTGTTCATGGTAATCTTCATCTTCTTTCCCAATAGCACTGCAACCTGACACTTCCTTCTGGGTGCAACTACTTTTTTGATGACGACCATAAAAACTAACATCCTTCAGCCCCACTTGCACTGGATATAGCAGCCCATGATTTTATATTCCAGTGCTTCTGTTTAAACAAGCCCCCTCCTGAGTAGGATATGCTAAGCACAGTTTCACTTCATATACATGCTGATGCCTGGCTCCTTTAATCAGTACTTCATTCAGGAATAAGGAACACTTCCTTTTATCTCGTCTTACTACAGAATTCAGTCAATGTGTGCTTATAAAGATGCAGGCATCAGCTATTTTAAAAGGAGCTTCAAACATGGCTCAGCCAATCAGATTTCAGAACAAGGACCAAACCTTTTACAGCTGCATGTGACGGGTTGTGTGCTTGATTAATACCGATACTTTGATTTAGACACTGCTAACATTTGATACTAGAGGCTGGAATATACAGCTTTGTATTGTGATATTTTGTGATTCAAGACTGTATCGATATTTTATTATATTAACGTAAAGTAAGTTTTTCTGGCAGTGTTTGTCTCTCTGCCGGCTCATTATGCTGCATTAAAAATGACTCAAGTGAGAAACAAACTGAATCTTTATCCCATTAGATGAAACAGATGCTGACAAAGCTTTCCAGCAGTGTTGTGATAGCATCGTATTGTAGTGACAAGAACAAGATACCTTGCTCTAAATTAGTGGGTGTGGTTTACACCATAAATGAGTTTGAGGTGCGGCTAATAGGCGTTATTTCCTGATCGCAGCAGATTGGAGACTGGTGTAAAAGGACTAGCGTTAATAACATGCGTGTGGAACATCAGTCTCGATTTTGGGATGCCGTAATTGTTAAGACAGCCTGTAGTATTACGCAAAAACGGTCAATTCCATAAAAGCACTGAATTTTGATCTCCAGCTCTGCTGGTCAGTTCGTAATTACTGGTCTGATGCCAACAAAGAATTATGTACTAATAACAATATGCATCTGATAATCATATATTTATTAATCACATATTTCTTATCTGGCTTGTAGGCATCCATTACGTCTTTAAAAAAAAAAAAATAATAATAATAATAATTACCATCACATCCACATGTACTGCAGTCTAATACATCACAAAGTATCTCTGGTGTCATGAAACACAGATGGACATGAAAAGCAGCTGATGGCGATGTAACGGGCATGGTCATTAATAATTTGTGGTGTGTGGGTAGGAAATGATGTCAGTCTAACATCTATTAATGGGACATCTGCTTGGTGTATGGCGTCACCAGTTGGTGCCAGGTCTCTGGTAATAAGCTATGAGGTTACAACCCCGCCCTACCCCTTTAATTACCATTTACTTCATGAGGTCTTTCTCTGAAGCCATCAGTGAAAAGTTCTATGAAACACAAGGGCCCGTGTAACAAGTATTAGCCTCCAGACACTTGAATAAAAAAAAAAAAAAAAAAAAAAAAAGATTATTATTTTGTTTTTAGATTCTTCACAATTTCCACATTCACCGTCTTCCTAATATAGGCCTAATTTCATTTTGGGCAAATAATGATGCTTTCTGATGCCCGCCTTTGAAGCACAAATAACGTAGAACACTCATTTGGTTTGCAAATTCAAGCACTATTATTACAAGCCAGCCCCCCGTTTGAAAAGAATGGACATGCTGATGACGTTCTAATCCAATAGGCTTGGAGCAACAGGATCGGTGAGATCTATAGATGTAAAGATTGCTTTCAGCTATTGTGGAGTGTGCTGGAGAGCCATGCTTACCCTTCGCATGGCTTCCTCCTCCTCCTGCCGCTTTTCGTAATGTGCAAAATCGTCAAAGATTGAGGTGGTATGCTTGAAAGTAGCAATAATTTTAAGCACTTGCTTTGCCTTCTCTAGGGGCACCTCCTGAGTGTCCCTGGAGTTGGTGACGGGCTTGTTATCATTGTTCTCTAAGCGGATGTGCCGCAGCTGGTTGTTGGGCACATCCTTGACAAAGATCCATTTCACTTCGAACTTGCCCTTCCACTTGTCCTGAGACCAGACGCCAGCGTAGGCGTTGTAGTCCACCGTGGACTTCATCTCCGCCACCCCACAGAAGTGGCCACTGCCGTTGACGCTGAACAGCAGGTAGAGGGGGCCCTTGGTGCCCAGTGAGCGGTACGCAGCGTCCAGGCGCTTGTTGCCATGCTCGGTGCTGCACCAGATGGCGTACTTGATGGAGCGGTGGATGTCGTCCTCCGAGTAGCTCTTGATTATGAATACCCGTCCGTTCTTCAAGTTCCAGTCAAAGTCTTTGGGGTTGTAGTTGTTGAGGACTTTGAGGTTCTCCAGCACGGGGTGGACCTCGCTGGAGGAGGGCGAGGTGCTCAAGGGCACGCCGG
>JAVGWN010001535.1:0-12270 GCA_034552555.1 Semaprochilodus insignis | reverse complement strand
GTGACGTTAAGGGTGTGACTATAAAGACGTGACGTTAAGGATGTGATATTAAGGATGTGACGTTAAGGATGTGATGTTAAGGATGTGTCATCAGGGATGCATCGTTAAGGATGTAGTGTTAAGCGTGTTTGTTTGTGATGTGGTTGAGAAGGCAGAGGAGGCACAGCTGTGTTAAGTTAATTACTCTGTAAGCTAGAACGTGTATTAATAATGAATGATTAATCTGTAAGTGGTTCCAGCGTTGCTTTTTCCTCACCTGTACTCGGAACTTCCAGGTGGTTCCCACAGGAATGCCAGGAACCGGTCCATAGTGATTAGAGGGAACGATGGTGCATTCTTTAGTACGACCCACACACGCCATTCCCTACAACACACACAGACACACTGGGTTGGTCCCTGTTGGGTCCTTTACAGTCAGACTGAATGTGAGACGTGAGTATTTTCATGGGGTGAATCTGAAAGTACTACTAGTTTCATGCACTCATATCCAGACTAAAGGTTCGCCGCCTCTTCAGGCTGTTTTGAGGCAGTGTTTCTAATTATCTTGGTAACTTTCCAGGAATGAGCCAGTAAGTGTTTTCACTCCAGTGTTTCCAGTAAAAATCCCTCAACAGTCTGATTCATCTTCACCACCACCAGCAGCAGCAGCAGCAGCAGGAGGAGGATGAGGAGGAGGAGGAGCAGGAGCAGGAGCCAACTCAACAGCAGAGGATATGAGTCAATTAGACATCACCAATAATACACACTCAAGAGTAGACCACACCCCCGACACACACACACACCCTGATATAGCTGATCTAAGTTTGTAGGTAAGTAAGTTTCACATAGTGAGTCTGAAGCTGCCAAATATATAAATACACACACACACACACACACACACACACACACACACATTAGGGCTGCACAATATATGCAGTATATATGTAATATATCGTCTATCGAACTGTCTAAACATGTGTCTCCATTTCTGCTGATTTTGACTTTTCTGCATCATGTGAACACAGCAGCTGCTTTTAACACTGTGTAGAAATGTCATGACGACTGGACCAACAGAAATGGCCCAAAATCGCTTGGGTAAACAGTCTGGTTCCATTGACTTACCTTAAAATTGAATTTGGGTTTTTGCCCTCTCCTATAAAGTTGCCACTTTGGAGATACTTGCTTTTCTCTGGACAGGGACGATATGCAGGATGTGCAGTGTTAGGTAAGACAAATGAAAAGAAACAGGTCGTGCGACTCTGAATTAAGGCTTCTCGGATACACAGAAGAGTCGTCACAGACTCAAAACCAGTCTCAGTTTTTTTTATGTTATTTTTATTTTCACCCGAATCATTTTACAATGAATAATGCTTTTTAAATACTGATGTTCAAGCCATCCGGTCAAAATTCCTGAATATTTTATTATATCACAATACATATCACAATATCGTGCAGACCTAATACACACACACACACACACACACACACACCCACAGCTGTCGCAATAAAACCAGGTTTGGAGATTTTGAGGTTCTGTTCCAACGGCACTGAAATATGTGGATCCAATCACCGTTTCAATTCCTCCCAAAGCCATTCAGTGGGGTTCTGGTCAGGTGACACCGAGCAGGCCAGTGGAGCTCCTCCACATCAAACCGCGGTTTTATAGAGCTGTGGCTAAATCACTTTTAACATTGTCAGGGTCTGTGAACGGAGACTGCTAAACTACATGCTAGATTGTATTTACCTGTTGGTAATGAAACACCTGAACCCAACAGTTAGGAGGGGAGTCCACATAATTTTGGACATTTAGTGTATGTATGAATACTAATGACACTGTTCAAGAAGCCACCCACAAAACCCCCACTACCACCACTACTACTACCAGCAACCACAGGAAGTATCTCCTTGCTATGACTCAACAGGCACACACTCGGTTTTGGCACGTGCTCTGTAGCTGACACGCAGCCTGTTACTGTAAAACACAACCACAAGCCTCAATCCCTGAACACTGGACAGGACAGGACAGTACAGTCCACTGATGATGTAACGGGTCATAGATCCACACGGGAACAGATTTTAGGCTAATATCTAATATCTCAGATATCTCGGTTAAACTTCATACGAGGTTTTCTGCCCTCTCGCTCCGGCTGGGGGAAGTCCCCTGTCCTTCGGGACTTTCCGCCTTACTCTACTGTCTATTATTACCACAGAGGGACGCCCTCGTCTCCGCCGCAGCGGAGTGATAGTACACTCACAAAAAGCACAATGACACGCAAAACATGATTCACACTCAAGACTCGACTTAAACCTGCATCTCAGAAACTCCAGACTTGACTCGGACACACATCTCAGACCCTCACCTCAAGACTCTACTGGCATTGGACTTGGACTCTCACCTCAAGACATGACTTGGTCACTTATCTCAAGACTCGAGTTGAACTCTCCACATGGACTCCTAAATGTGAAATCTAAGACTCATCTCTCTTCAGAGACTCAAGACTTGACTCGGACTCACACCTTAGACACTCAAGGCTTAACTCAAGATTCTCACCTCAAGACTCAAAACACAAGACTTGTCTTGGACCCTTATCTCAAGACTCAACTTGGACTCTCATGCCAAGACTTGACTTGGACTCTCTCCAGAGACTCAACACTCGACTCTTCTTCCTCAACTTTCACCTAGAACATTTGAGACTCAGTTTGGACTTACTCTTTACAAGACTCCAGACGTGACTTGGACTTACATCTCAGAGACTTAAAACTCAACTTGGACTCTCACCTCAAGACTCAAAACTCAACTCAAGACTCGAGATTTAATTCACATCTCAGACTCGAGACCTGACATTTTAGACACTCAAGACTCTACTCAGAATCCCATTTCAGGATCCCATATGAGACTAGACTCAACTCATTACTTGCTTCTCAGACATTGGACTTGGACTTGCATAAAGTGACTTGTGACTCACAGATGAGTCTACAGCACAGGTTTAGGATCGGAGGTTGTCAGTTTGTGTCTCTAGTGCTGATAAACCTGGTGAAAGCAATCAGATACGCTGGTTCCACTCTCAGCCCTGACGAAATGAAGGGTGAAAGCCGGCTGAGTCACTAAATTGTCCCTATACGGCTGTTTCTCAAGCAGCAATCGAGTTAGCCAACATCCACCGAAGCCTGCTGCCTGGAAAATAACCGCACCATGGCATGTACAATTTGTGATGGAATATGGAAGAAAGCTCACAGCTGTCTTGCCACGTGTCTGCACTGTGAAGCACGACCCTGCCGCCTCAAACCGAGGGACCCAAATTAATTTCAGTGGTGCTTATTGAAGTCCAGAATCGGTACTGCATGAAAATTGAGGCCATTTTTTGGATCATTCTCAGCAGAGCAGCGACACTGACGTCAGACACAGCAGCCTCACTACACGCGTCAACGTCACTGCTATGTTGAGAGTGGACCACTGCCCAAGAATATACAGAAGCTGACCACTGATCACATCCAGAGGACGGCTAACACACCAGCACGTGGAGCTGTAAGGGAGGTGTTTCCGATAAAGTGGCCTGGTAGTATTATATTTTGTACATGCACAGTCATGAGGAAAAAATATATAGTAGTCTAATGCTCAGGAGCAAGATGCTCAGGTGAGGTCTCAGGAGCGAGATGCTCAGGTGAGGTCTCAGGAGCGAGATGCTCAGGTGAGATGCTCAGGAGCAAGATGCTCAGGTGAGATGCTCAGGAGCAAGATGCTCAGGTGAGATGCTCAGGAGCAAGATGCTCAGGTGTGTTACTCCACTCACCTTGCCCCAGTCCCGCTGACTCCCGTTGGTGGCTGAAGGCATCTTGGCCTTCTTCTTACTGGTCTTCAGCTTCTCACCTGCTTTCACCACCTCGCTGGTGTCATTTTTACAGGTGGGGCAGTACCTAAGCACACAAACACACATCTGTAGAACATCTGTAGAACACGGTCAAGAAGGAGAGACAGCAGAGAAACAGCCAAAGACCGGAGGAAGAAGTCAGACCAGGCTAGTGAAGAGCCGTGTTAATATCAGTGCGGCGCTTCAACAGGTAGGAGACCTCCAAGGGTCAATGAGCCGCAGGTAGCAGAATGTAGCTGCAGCACCATTTAAGGGGAAGTACAAGAAGCTGCACAGGTACACTGAGGCACCAGCATGGAATGCTGCACCAATTAATGTTGGTATTTAAGGTGGATTGGGGAAATCTGAACAAGAACCTGAGGCAACGGATTGCAGGATAACTGTGGCATCATTTAAGGTGGAACTGGAAAACACAAACAGGACTTCAGCTTCATGGACAGTTGAAAGGCATGTGAAGGGACGAGGAGGTTGCTCTGGTTCTGCCTGACAGGTGGGCAACATTAACCTCTCTCTGCTGTTTGACAGAGAAGATATATATATTGTCGCTGTCCAGAGAAAAACAAGTATCTCCAAAATGGCAACTAATTTAATTTTTTTGTAAGTCAATGGAACCAGACTTTTTTCAGAGTGAGTTTTGGGCCATTTCTGTTAGTTTGTTCATTCACACAGTGTAAACAGCAGCTCATGTGATCAAATGATACATTAAAATGAAAAATCCACAAAAATGGAGATACATGTTTTTCACTGGACAGCGACAATATAATATATATATGTGTGTGTGTGTAAAAATAAAATCTATTTTTTAAAATATTCCTCTCAGTGAAGATGAAATATTTAGGTTTATCATGAAAAATGAATAAAAATAAACACAAGTTTTAGTCTGTAGACAGAAGTACAGAGTCTGTGGACCAGAAGGTCAGACTGCGCAGCCACATGGTGAGCTCCCAGTGTTTTGAAGTCCGAAAATCTGTGTGGAACATTAAAAACTCCCAAAACAGGTTTTTGTGGCTGATCTACGTGTGTTCAGCTGTTCAAAGCTGTGTTTGGTAAGTATGTACTGGCTGGTCTTTCTGAGTTCTGCTCAAAATGAGCTAAAACTGTCACCACCGAAACACCTGGTGGAGTTTAGGTTCTGATTGTTTTGGTGAATTTTCCATCAGTGGTTTTATTAATGATAATTAATAATAAGATTAATAATAATTCATTCATAATAAGATCGATCAAAAGTCCCGAATGTGTTTCAGTTCTGACTCAGGATCATCCGTCGATCAGATACGTACCAGTCCTCGTCGTCGGGGATGGTGGACAGCGGCGGGTTGAGGCAGTACAGGTGGAAGGCCATGTTACACTCGTCACACAGCAGCTGCATGTGCGCGTCCTGCTTCCCTCCACAAACACAGCATGAACAGAAACGGCATTCCGCATCCGGATCCGCCTTACAGTGCTTACACTCGGGACCGCTCTTACCTGACACACAGGCACACACGCACACACACACACACACACACACAGAAGAAGACTTCTAGCCACCAAGATAAGGACAACCACACGGCTGACGTGTGAACACACTTTGACTGTATCCGAGTACAGGGTATATTAGCTTGGTATAAAAGGTTTAACAAACGATGTAGGATCAATCCTGCTAACTATTAACTCCAAAGCAGTAACTTCACAGGAGAGACAATACGTAATACAACAACAACTAACTATATAAAAGACAAAATAAAAATTAAATAAAAAACTAAAAGAAATAAACAAAGTTATACTGTATAAAGCAATTATATATTACTGTTTATAAAGTTAACAAAAATAAAAATGAAAATAAAATTAACAAATACAAAGACTATAATTTACAGTGCACATTTAACTACATATTTAACTAATTTCTGATTTACTGATTATTTGGAAGTCCTTCTGAACACTATAAATACTAGGTAGTGTCTCCACACGCAGATTAAATTATTAAACTTTATATTTTTTATTTATCTATTTATGTATGTCTGTGTGAGTGTGAGTGTGTGCATGTGTGAGTGTGTGTGTGTGCATGTGTGAGTGTGTGTGTGTGTGTGTGTGTGTGTGTGTGTGTGTGTGTGTATGTGTGTGTGTGTGTGTGTGTGTGTGTGTGTGTGCATATGTGTGTGTAGCCTACGTTTGAACTGGCCATCGGCGAGAGAGAGCGGAGGAGCTCCGGGTTTCTCTATGCGGTAGATCTCATCCATAAACAGCAGCTTACAGTCATCGATCACATCACCTGGACCGCTGCAAAGCAACCAATCAGAGGAGAGGATTCAATGATTAGGGTGTAAAACAGTAACTCTGGGTGGTTCGGTGTGAAACGCTCCGTTCTGGAGAAACTTACAGAGTCAGATCTGTTCCCAGTGGAGGTGAAGGTAACCAGACGTCCCCCTCTAAAAGCTCCCTCACAGAAAGTTCCTACATGAGGTGGTTCTGAACACGCTGCCTGATGGCGTTTTGGCTTAACGCGTATTTAATCCACTACTGTAATGTTCTGCTGGTGGAGGGACACAGACGGGATCTCGCTTGGTTTGTGGTTTATACCGTGACAACAGATCTGTTTCTATTTTGACCCATTTCATATGTGGTCTGCTGCGGAGCTACGGTCCATCCTGCTTCATCTGCCCCGGCTGGTGTCACCGCCTTCCTGCTGACCAGTTTACCCACCATGGAGCTTCTCCCTGTCTTGTGCTGTGAGGGGCTTCACCTGCCTCCCGCACGCCCATCCTGCTATTTAATCCCAGACTAATCAGACATTACTTCCCCTACCTCACACACACTCAACACTCCCACTAAAACACCCAACACTTCTCCTAAAACACTCTACACTCCTCCTAAAACACTCAACACTCCTCCTAAAACACCCAACACTCCTCCTAAACACACTCAACACTCCTAAAACACTCAACACTCCTCCTAAAACACCCAACACTCCTCCTAAAACACTCAACACTCCTCCTAAAACACCCAACACTCCTCCTAAAACACCCAACACTCCTCCTAAAACACCCAACACTCCTCCTAAAACACTCAACACTCCTCCTAAAACACTCAACACTCCTCCTAAACACACTCAACACTCCTCCTAAAACACTCAACACTCCCACTAAAAACACTCAACACTCCTCCTAAAACATTCCACACTTCTCCTAAACACACTCAACACTCCTCCTAAAACACTCAACACTCCTCCTAAACACACTCAACACTCCTCCTAAAACACTCAACACTCCCACTAAAACGCTCAACACTCCCACTAAAACGCTCAACACTCCTCCTAAAACGCTCAACACTTCTCCTAAAACGCTCAACACTCCTCCTAAAACACTCAACACTCCTCCTAAACCACAGTGGAAAACAGTCAGCAGTCTGCAGCCGACCTTATCAAGCCAACAGCTTGCTCTCTGGGACAGATCATATAAGTGCAGACTCCGAATCAGACTCTGAGTCTGTAAGAGGTTCAGACACAGAGGGGTGTGTTCCCCAAAACCAGAAAACAGATAGATCCGGTCTAATACCTGATTCAGAGGTGTTGAAAGTCGTGGTCAAATACTTAACTTACACACCCACAGCCTCACTGCAACATGCGTACTGACAGATCGGACCGGGTAGTGATGGGGAGTCAGATCCAAAAGAATCAACTGTTCCGACTTCAGCAGGGAGCAAGTCGACTCCTGACCTATGACTCTAAAGCCAGGCATGCACGGTGTGATCTTGGAAGTCTTGGTGTTTGCTCACAGCTCACACGGCACGTTTCAATCGGCCACCGTGTACGGAGAAACCTGCGATGTATGTACTCACACCTCGTGCTCACACTGCACGTCAAACGCAGCCCATACAGAGAGCTCAGCTCTGTCTGCAGACAGTTCCAATAAAGCTGCTTCATTCATACAGCACGCTGCACGTCCGAGTCCTGAGCAACAACACTGGCTGAATCCCAAATGACTCCCTGCTCCCTAAGTATTGCACTACATGATACGTGGCTCCTGCTCCTGGACTCTTCAGCCTGCGTTCATGTGTAGGAGCCGTAGCTGTGACTGTCTGTATGTGGTTTTGGGTGTGACTGAGAGATCGGCTCGTGAAGCTGCTCAAACTCTGAGACAAGCGACCAAAACCTCTGACGTGTCAGACATTCGTCCGATAGTCCGACTGCTCAATCGGAGCTCCCTCGGGCAGTTAATCGGACACCGCTTCCCCTCCCACACAGCAAACGACTCCTGAGGAAGCTGAAATTTGGCCCCATCATGAAATTCAGTTGGCTGCGACAGAATGAGGCTACAGTCGCACAGTATACGCCTGGTTTAAGAGTCTACATACTGGGAGTCAACGCTTCCTGTTCGGTTTATTTTTCCAGCTTCTTATTCAGATTTCTGTTCCACCTTAAATGGTGCTGCAGTTACATTCTGGCACCAGCACACAGTTAAAGTAGCTGTTTTTGAAGTTGAATAAGAAGCTGGTGAATACGGAGCCAACTTCAGCTTTTAAAAACAGGAATAATGCATTTAATTTTTTTCAAATAATTAAAGAAGAAGCCGTACGTTTTTAAGATCTCTTCAGGGAGGATTTTCCCAGTGTAGTTTCTCCTCACTAAAATGAGCTGAACTTTAATTTAGTTATTTAAAATTGTTATAAACTTCGTCTAGGATGGTTTAACATCTGCTGTGTTCCTTTATCACCGCCTCAGGGACTGTCGAGGAGTCAATCCCATCGATTCCAGCAGCAGGAGTCGAGAGTTGGAGTCAATTCCAGAAAACCTGGAGTGGTGCATCACTAGGACCAGGCATCAATGTGTACATGAAATGAGAGGCCTGAAACGAGCCCCACACAACAAACAGGGTCTGTTTAAATAAAACACTCAACACTCCTCCTAAAACACTCAACACTCCTCCTAAAACAACCAACACTCCTCCTAAAACACTCAACACTTTTCCTAAAACACTCAACACTCCTCCTAAAAACACTCAACACTCCTCCTAAAACACTCCACACTTCTCCTAACACTCAACACTTCTCCTAAACACACTCAACACTCCTCCTAAAACACTCAACACTCCTCCTAAAACACTCAGCACTCCTCCTAAAAACACTCAACACTCCACCTAAAACACTCAACACTACTCCTAAAAACACTCAACACTACTCCTAAAAACACTCAACACTTCTCCTAAAACACTCAACACTCCTACTTAAACACTCAACACACACCTAACATGTAAAGAATGTGCCACCTGAGGGTCTTCTATGCTTCTAAGGTCTGCTGTAAGCAGTCTAATGCTGCATTTAAAGGTGGAGTCAGAAATTTGGAAATACCAGATTTACTTCTGGTGAAATACACATGAACGACCCGACAGAGTCGTATTGGTAAGTGATAAACTCAGAATTCTAGATGAAACACGAGATCACAAGATCCTGCGTATAACACGATCCATAGGTGCCAACCTTGGGGTGGGCCAGGGGGTCTGGGGGGGTGACACCGGGTCGTTTGCCCCAAATCTAAATTAAGTGCAGTGTGGGAGGATATTACATAGTGCGGTTAACGGAATACCTGTAACAGGGACAGCGTGATGACCAGCAGGATTCCATTCAAACCATGATCAATGATCAATCTTGTAGATTAGAGTAGAGACCCCCCGAGGTCCAACGGCTCAAAACAAGCTCATAACAAAGCGTGTGTTGGACCCTGATTGGTGGGGTGTATTTCTTGTCTCATGATTCAGTATTTTAATGCTGTCAGTGTTCTGTGTCTGTGGTCTGGGACTGTTTTACTGTCTAACCGAAGCGGAAACGAAAACCTTAATTAAAAGAGAGCGTGTTTTAAGGTGACCCTCTGAACCCCGGTTCCGAGTGCTGTAAATGAACTGCAGTCACGAAAAGGTTTGAAAATGACTGAATAGAACTGTCTGATGAATTTATATTGATCCTGGAGTTGAATAACTGGCAACCCAAGGACACACAGGCACGCAGAGCGAGAGACGCAGCGGAGGAGAAGCTGTATTACAGTGCGAGTGCTCTATAAGACCTGCTGGATTTGGGGATCACTGTGGTCGGCATGTTTACCGTGCGTTTCACCCCGTTTGCGTGTCGAGTCAGTTTGACTCTCTGGTCACTCTGCTGGGAGTGAACGACGCGGCTGTGTGACTACAGCATTTCCTCATTTTTAGACTTTCATTATGTTATTTATGAATATGTTTGTTTTACTAAATGGATAAACAGTCAAATCAGTCACGCAGACTTGTGACTGAGCCACATCACTGCAAGCCTGGAGACCAAGCGGGAAATCGGCTAGTATTCAGTTTGATATCCGTCAGGAATTAAAGAATTTTAGATTTTTATAATTTAGAATTGTATTTGATTTTTATTTACATTGGTTTTCTGTGGCTAGTTTTACTGTATTACACTAGATTTCACTGTGTGTCACTACATTCCACTGTAGTTCACTGTATGTCACTGAATGTCACTATATTCCACTGTAGTTCACTGTATGTCACTGAATGTCACTATATTCCACTGTAGTTCACTGTATTCCACTGTATGTCACTGTATTATTTTTACAGCTACTTTACATCAACTGCCAACCAATTTACTCTCAAACTATCAAACAACCACCAGCTACATCTCCTAAGTAATCAGACGTGCAGCTATGCTCCTACGAGCTGAAGATCTTACCCGAGCAGGATTTTGACGCGGACCTCCTTCTTGGTCCTGGAGATGTGGTTGAGGGCGGTGACTTCGGCGTCGTACCAGAAGCCCCTCTCCTCAGGCAGCTCCAAGTTGTAGTTGACCATTACCACCCGGCCCACTTCTAGCTGCTCGAAGCGCAGCAGCGTCCGGGCCCGTGGGCGCACGTCCTCCGCGTTCATCTCCACCACTCCGTTCTCCGGATAACTGCAGACACAGAGCAGAGCAAAATCCATCAGCCTTTCTGAACTGTGACTGAAACACGCACACGTACTGATGAGCACACGTCTGATTCTGTTTCCTCTGAAGATCCGATCTGCAGTCCGGATTTACACCGTGAAATCTTCACACTTACACTGACAATGTACAGATCCCTACAACTCCGGAACTTCCTGACACTGATCTGAGACTCAGATACTTTAAAATTAAAGTGGACTTTCTCCCACCAACTTCTGTTCACGAACGTTTACCTGACCCCACCCACCTCACTAATATCTGACCTCACTAATGCTCAATCAAATCCTCACAGCAATGTTCAACATCGGTACCTGACCTCACTAATACACAATCAAATCCTGACAGCAGTGTTCCAACATCAGTACCTGACCTCACTAATACTCAATCAAATCCTCACAGCAATGTTCCAACATCAGTACCTGACCCCACTAATGCTCAGTCAAATCCTCACAGCAATGTTCCAACATCAGTACCTGACCTCACTAATACTCAATCAAATCCTCACAGCAATGTTCAACATCAGTACCTGACCTCACTAATGCTCAATCAAATCCTCACAGCAATGTTCAACGTCAGTGTTCGAAATCAAACTGTGTTTCAGACAAAAGTGTAGTCTGTAAATCTGTCCTAACGGAACCCAAACACAGGTACCAACGCTGAAATGTCCAGACACCCTTCGTTTCTGAAGACACGGTGGAGGAGCAGGTGTCTTCAGGTGTCATGCACATCTGCATACACAGACATACCCAAATATGGATATCTATGCAAATCAATTATGAAGTGACGTCACCTCAGAGGGCGACTTGGGAACGCCCACACCTGTGAGGTGTTATCTTGTGAGTGAGGCTGAACACTGGCCGTCTCCTTGCCATGAGCACGCTGGCCAGTGTTCCACTTCACTCACAAGATAACACCTCACAGCTAATACAGGTGTGGGCGTTCCCAATCCGTCCCCTGAGGGAACACCCCTTCATCATCAGTCTACACACTGAGACCACATGACCTTTGGTCAGTGTATATATGTGTGTGTGTGTGTGTGTGTGTGTGTGTGTGTGTGTGTGTCTGTGTGTGTGTCTGTGTGTGTATATGTCTGTGTGTGTGTGCTTGTGTCTGTGTGTGTGTGTGTGTGTGTGTGTATGTGTGTATGTGTGTATATGTCTGTGAGTATGTGTGTATGTGCCTGTGTGTGTGTGTCTGTGTCTGTGTGTGTGTGTGTGTGTGTGTGTGTGTGTGTGTGTGTGTGTGTGCGCGTGTGTGTGTGTCTGTGTGTGGTCTCTCAGACAGGAAGTGTCTGCTGCTCAATTCTGAGTGTGTGACGCAGAGCCCAAGTGCAAACATCTGCTTTAAAGACCATTATGCTGCCCCCCGCACCCCCCTCCCCCCACTCTCTCTCTCTCTCTCTCTCTCTCATTCACTCTCGGTAGGTTTCCCTCTTTCTTTCCCTTTCTGTCTCCTTCCATTCACTCTCTCTCATTAGTCTCACTCTCTCTCT
>JAVGWN010001534.1:0-12270 GCA_034552555.1 Semaprochilodus insignis | reverse complement strand
ACAGAAAGCAAGACAGAGAGGGAGAAGAAGGAAAAGAGAGAAGGAAAGAAAGTGGGAGAAAGGAATGAGATACAGAGGACAGAAAGCAAGACAGAGAGAGAGGAGGGAAAGAAGAAGAAAGAAAGAAAGAAAGAAAGAAAGAAAGAGGGAGATAGAATGAGAGAAAGAAGGAGAAAGAGGAAAACCAGAGGGAAAAAGAAAGAAGGGGAAAGAATGAGAGAGAGAGAGAGAGAGAGAGAGAGAGAGAGAGAGAGACAGAACAGAGAGCAATACAAAGAGAGAGAAGAAAGAGAGAGAGAAACAATAAGAGAGAGGACAGAAAGCAAGACAGGGAGAGGGAAAGAGATGGAGACAATGAAAGAGAGAAAAGAAATCAAGAGAAAGAAAAAAGAAAGATGGGTATAGACAAAGAATGAAAGAAAGAGAGAGAGAGAGAGGGAGAGAGAGTAAGAGACAGGAAAGAAAGAAAGAACAAGAGAGAGAGGAAAGAGGGACAGAATGAAAGAATGGGTAAGGGAGAGAGAGAGGCAGACAAGAAAGAAAATCAAGAAAGAAAAAGACAAGCTGTGTAAAATGTGGGGAATTCTTACCAAATATGTTTCCTGCAGGTGACTGGGTGGTGCTTGTGGGGTTTGGAATCGCTGACAACAGAACACAAACAGTGTTTCAAAGGCAGCAGGAATAACCAGCATCACTGCTGTGGTCAGAACTGGAGATCCTTCACGTGAGAGATCACAGTTCACTCCAGGACACACGGTGAATTACACTTAATCACAATCAAATCAATCAGTCACTTTTCAGACACCGCCCTGTCATAATCATCATCATTATCATCACACTGAGCTGTATGTTAATCATAACCAGTCAAAACTGGGCCTGATTTATTTAAGACTCTGCATTCCATAGCATTTAATAACACACCGTCTGGCCTGAAGGTGCGCAAACCAGAATGTTCATTACTTAATACATAATTAATGAACACAGAGAGCTCAGCTGGCAGACAGAGCAGGAGGCAGGTAGAAATCAAGGCTTAACAGCTGGCCTGGGTAAGCAAGAGGCTTTCCATCTACGGTTATATCCAGGATATCCTCAATCAGGGCCTTTTGTCAGCTTCCTTTCCTGGATATCCGAGGAAAACTCGAGTGAAGCCAAAGTTATGATTTTAATCACTGCAAGGGATCTAGGAACCTGCCCCGTCACTCAGCAGCAGCTTTACTGATTAGGAAGTTTCGTTAATAAGGAACTGGCGGGTGTGGAAGTACGTACGGATGCATCGTGGGTAGCCGTAGTGTCCTCTGGCACAGCGATCACACTTGTCTCCGCTGTATTGAGGCTTGCACTGACAACGTCCTGAACCCATCTCGCAGCCCGTCGTAGTCCTGCTGTCACATCTGCAAGCTGTAGCCCAACAGACACATACAAGTTCACACATTTTATTGGGCAAAAATTTATCTGGCACTGCACGAGGATGATGGGGCTATAAATACCTATGTGGTGTGTGAGTGACGGGATTCATAGATTGAGAAGAGGTGGTACAGTGCAGTGAATGTCTCGTTCCATGTGTGGAAAATGGCTCCAAATCAGATTATCAGTTAATGATTGGCTAAAAGGAGTGACTGCACTGGGGCATGCCAAAGACCATAGTGTGAAGGAGGTAGCTGAATCTGCAGGCGTATGGAAGCGCACGGTCATACGAGTCGACCAGCAGTGGCTAAAATCCCGGTCTACAGGAAACTCTCCTTGGAATGTGGGGTTAAGGTCAGGACTCTATGGTGGCCAATTTATGTGTGAAGATGGTTCCATGCCAGATGTCTCAGGAAGTATGGAGTCCTGTGATAACCCTTTCCATGCAGTTCCTGCAGATTGTGTGGTAGGAGTGGAGGTGGAGTGACACCAGACCTTCTGACATGTGACACGTGACAACAAACCGATCACTGTGATACCACTCCGCTCCAACTGCTCCAATTGCTCAAAGTGCTTTCAAACTCTTCTCTGAGGCATACTTCACTTGCAAAGCATGCTACCAACACAACAGCACCAAGTCAGAATGGAAAGCATGTACAACAAGACAACCGTATATAGTCAGTCAGGTACAGCGATAAGGCCCATCCATGCATGTCGCATACGTGGCCGAGCGTGAAACTTGAATCACTTGTGTGTCTCACCTATCTACCAGGTTTCATTTCTGTGGGTCCTCCTGGGTGCAACAATGAGTGTGTAATGAGTGTGTATGTACGAGTGTATGTGTGTGTATATATATATTTAAAAATGGATTATCCAGAAATCAGCCTTGTGTTTCGCAGTTTTCCAGTCTTGATTAGAGCTTTTCTCACAGCCAGCACCACCACTGACAGGCCATGGTGGTATGAAAGCTAAACATGACAGGCAGCTATTTACAACAGCAGTGTACTCGGTTACGAATGTAAACAGTGTCATTCCCAGTTTAGTGAGGAATGATATTGATGTGTTTTCGACTCCTTAACATACCACAGAATACAATGAGACAAACGCTGTTTACAGAACAGCTGTAAATCAGCCAGTGTTCGTGATGCCAGACTGTGTGAAAAATCTCAACAGGAGTCAGAATGTACTGGGTAAGAGGTATGTGGTATCATTGGCCCTCATAAGTCTAGAGTGGTTGTCATATTTGCGATGACATACTTACAGTTAATTAATTACCTGTGATTGTTAATGTTACATATAACATTCAGTTTATATTCTACAGTGTATTCGCAGGTGGAAGTCTGCACATCTGGCTTACCAGTTTTTGTTTCAGTGCCAACAACTGAGAAAAACATGGCAATGTAATGCATAGACTTCTTCTCGTCTACGTAGCTCAACAACAGCTTTTCATCAAATTCAATCATATTAAAATATCACCTCTTTAATTACGAACAAATGAAGTAGTGAATCCGACCGAATCTGATTCATTCAAACTTGCAACATACTTTTGCTATGATTGCTAATCACTGTGAATTCTGAGGGTTCAAATGTTTCCTGAAACATAGAGTACCACTCATAGAAGGTTCTCCTTATTTCTATCTTAATGCTTTACTTTAGAATAAAAGTGCAGGCATCAAATGATAAAATAGCACTCATGAAATTATGCAGTCCACCTTAAAAACCTCCAAAATTTAACTTCACAGGAGGATGAAACAGCTTTCTTAACTTGCAATGGAGGTTAATAGTTTTTTTCTAAGCAATTTTGGACCAATTCTATTGGTCTGTCCATCATGAATGTCTGCAGGTGTATGAAAGTGTATGGTCATATGGGTCTACCAGCAGTAGCTAAAATCCCAGTCTATAGGAAATTCTCCACAGAATTGTGCCATCCACCAAATCTGGCCCAACTGCTCAATTCTTTGATGGAAGAGTGTCTGTACATTGATGTGGTCTACATCCAGAAACTTGTCCAGTCCATGCCAAACCCAATCACAGCTGGTATTGGTGCTTGTGGAGGTGTTACACGCTATTAGGTACCTTTTAGTCACAGATGACTCAATTGTTGTTTGGTGAAAACTTCCTGGCCAAAAAGCAACACAGTCTATTATTTCCTTGGACCACTTTTAGCTGCCATTACAGCACACCAGTGGTTAGCCAGAATATTAGAAAAACCTTATACACAGCACAATAATCTGGGTAACCAGCAGCGTCATATAGTCAGCATGGTGCCAACCTTATCAAGCCAGCGGACCGATATAGGCTTGCTACCTTGCTGCTGAGTGACCAGCTAAACCAGCACTAGATCAACATAAACCAGCATAGACCACCTCAGACCAACATGGAAGGCATGCTGGTCATGCTGGCAGATGTTTCTCTTTAGGTTTTGGCGGCCACATCAATGTTTAGACACTCTCGCATCAAAGAATTGTGCAGTTGGTCCAGATTTGGTGGGTGCCTTCCCTGTAACAATTCTGAGGATGGTTTCCTGTAGACTGGGAATTTAGCCACTGCTGGTAGACCCATATGACCGTATGCTTCCATACACCTGCAGATTCAGCTACTTCCTTCACACTATGGTCTTTGGCATGCCCAAATGCAGTCACTCCTTTTAGTCAATCATTAACAACTGCTTTGGAACCATTTACCACACATGGAACGAGACATTCACTGCACTGTACCACCTCTTCTCAATCTATGGATCCCGTCACTCACACCCCGCAGGTATTTATAGCCCCATCATCCTCATGCAGCGTTACTACTGAAGTTACTACCACCTTAAACATGCAAGGTGACTCATTTTGGTCTGGTGAGCTTATTTCTTAAAAGGAACTACAGATTTTTATAAAAATTGATAATAAAAATATGAAAATTCCATGTCACCACACGTTCTGTGGCATTGTTGGGCATGAATGTGTTTAAATTGTGAGTGAATGCATGAACGAGCAAACATGGCCTTTACTCATAGTGGCGCTGAAAATGATATACGTACGTATGCAGCCTGTGGGCGACTCTCTGGGAATCCCATGTGGCCTGTAGTAGCCCACAGCACACACTTCGCAATTCACGCCAGCCGTGTTATGCTGAACACAAACAGCACAATTTTAACAAGTGAGGAGATGCATAAAAAGGTCACCGACGTTCCGTCTGCTGATAAAGGATTCCTGGCAGTTACCTGGCAGTTAATGCACACTCCTCCACCATCATACCGGCCATATATGTTCAAACTTGCTCTTCTGCGCTCCACCTCGGGATCGTAATAACAGTCCTTGGCATGCGAATGACACTGGCATGCTGCAGGAAAAAAATCCCCACACACAAACACACACGCACATATACATACACACAGTCAGACATACCCACACAAACATTAAGCACCTAACGCAATCATGATTCCTGCCTCCTTGTCTTAAATGGACTGCGTTCCATATTGATCTGCATATGTGCATTCAAAAAGCTTATATAATGGAAAATGACACTTCTCAGTTATTTTAATTCACGTAATATGTAAACATACAGTCCATTTGTACAAACAGCTCATTTGGAGTATCAGCATTTTTGTGATGTCACAAAGGTATTGCATTTACATATGGCCACCAACTCAGACTCAAGCACATTAGCCCCACCCACTCATACAGAAGCTAGAAGGAGTCTGTCAGCCAGGACTGCTGGGGAAAAGAATGAAGAAGAAGAAGAAGAAGAAGAAGAAGAAGAAGAAGAAAAAGAAGAAGAAAAACTAGAAAAGTGCAGAAGGAAACACGGAATGCACTTTTTTTGCACTGCTTAAATGGCTCCCACTTTCTGCTAGGCTGTGGTTACTGTGGGAGGGGCGAGGGATGAATAAATGACACACGGAGGAGTGTAGATCAATAGAAAGAAGAAGAAGAAGAAGAAGAAGAAGAAGAAGAAGAAAAATGAGAAGAAAGAAAGAAAGAAAGAAAGAAAAAGAAGAAGACGAAGAAGAAGAAAGAAAAACAAGAAGACAAAGAAGAAGAAAAACAAGAAGAAAGAAAAACAAGAAGAAAGAAGAAAGAAAAAGAAGAAGAAGAAGAAGAAGAAGAAGAAGAAAAAGAAAAAGAAGAAAAAGAAGAAGAAGAAGAAAAAGAACTAGAAAAGTGCATTCCCTGAAGGAAACGTTGAATGTTGCACAGCTTAAATCATCCCCACTTCCTGCTAGGCTGTGGTTGCTATGGGAGGAACGAGGGATGAATAAACGACACATAGAGGAGTGTGGGTCAGTATGTCTGTGGATTAGAGTTTGGGGATCTGCCCTGAGTGAGTGAATGCAGTTTGGTGGCTGTAGGTTAAAGCAAACAATAGGGCTCGGCTGGGCCCAAAAATGAATGGGACACTATGAGGGGAAACAGGAAGAGGAGGAGGAAGAAGAGCTATTACATAGTTTAGCTCCAACCCAAATCTAACATACCTGATCCAGGTAATCAAGGCCTTCATCCAGGTGTGACACTCAACATGCGATATGGCTGTAATAATGTACTAAATATATAAAATATAGAGATGCGTGTCAGGCTGCGTCGTAGGGGGTGCGATCATGGGGTACGGCATAGGATACACGGCTACATGGATTCGACGCAGAAGCGTAAATTGGCCTTAAGTCAAACATCTACACGCTCCAAGAGAGCAGCTAACACTGCACAATGTCTGAAACAAGACCTGCAGTGATGGCCAGTATGAGTCTGCTCTCGTTCAGTAAGAAGGGCAGACAGGTCCCACACACCAAATGCTCCTGAAAGCAGCACAGTGTGTTCTTCGCCTGCTTGTCGAAGCAAATAGCTGTCAACAAAGCAAGGCTATTAGAGCACAGGCTGCAGAGGGAAGAGTGCCGCCAGGTTGTTAAGACACACAGCCAGAAGAGCACAGTGTTTGAATGTGCCAAAGTGGGCCTGTATATTCTTGCTTGAGCCTGGCTTAACAATGCAGTTGATGCATTCTACTGAGGGCCAAAGACACCAGCAGACACCAGGGTAATTCCATCTCACATGGAATTAAGCTGTGCGGCCTGCAGTGTCCTGTAGACTCTAAATGTGGTTGATCGGACAAGGTATGTTTGGTGTTCAAAGTTTGATTGTCAGGAATCCAGTGTAGCTAACAAGTAATAGAAGCTTCTGTACACATCAATTAGCATGCTAAACCACATGCTACTAGTAAGTAGCATACTGGGCATTCCAGCTTTTTGCCGCGAGTGAGGTAAATTGTAAGTCAGAGCCGCTTCTTTCGGCTCCCTAACAGCTCTTCATTATGTACCAATGGTTGACTTAACGTCGCCCTGCACGGTGCAGACTTAATGTGATGCATGCCGCTCTTGTCCGACAGAATGTTAGCCTGTTGCATGACATCTGCTGGGAGCAAAGGACCATGGGTGGCTTTCCATCCCCTGCGCAAGCTACAACACGCCTTCATCAGAACGTCATCCTCACTGGCTGGAATCTCTAATGACATACATGATGTGTGTGTGTGTACGTCACGTATGTTACGTTTTTATCCGAAGAACTTCAGATCCGTTATCTCCTGGTTATCCCCCCCAAAAGGAGACGCCATTTATTTGAGTTCCTCCTTCCGGCAGCTCATTTGACCACCGTATACTTCAGCTTTCCTATATTTATATGATTTGTACAATAAATAATTGTGGAAAAGCCTTTTGATCACTGTCTTGTGCCAAGCACCGTAAGGAATTAGAAGAGGATAAATGATTATACAAGAACAAACATTAGAAAAACCACTATTTATGGATGTTTGCATGGTTCGTTGTATTCTTTAAGGAAAAAAACGGAATTTTGGCTGCACTGATTTTGTGAGCAACAAAAAAGGCAAACGCCGTGAGATCGGCCATCATGGTGAGATCATGTTGGAGGAAGTAGAAGGTGACCAATTTGATGGCACTGGTTTTATACCCCACCACTACAGTCACTGGCAGGCTAGGCCAAAAATGAATGCAGCCATTGCTCCAGTTTTTAGTTCCCAAATGTAGTTAGCAACATTAGCTATCAATTGATTCCCATTAAAACCTCAATGTACTTCACAGTTATTCATTAACAAAAGCGCATTACGTTTGTCTCTTAAACATTAATCGGGTCACATGTTAAGTTGGATGAATTGGATGAATTTTGGAACGCAGCCATCACAAGATGATATGGTGGAATGCAGGCAAATCCAGCAGCCAGTCATCAAACAAAGGCAGTTGAGAAGTCAAAAATCCGAAGAACTACTAAGGCTCACTTGGAAACATGGTTAAGAACTTGATGAAAACCACCAAAAAGAAAATCAGACATACACTAAAAGGAGCAGGTGTTGGGGATCAAAAGGGGCAAGAGTCAGAAATCCAGGAGGCTTGTGATCTTCAGCTACAGTATCAATTATTATTATTATGATCTAAAATCTATTGGATTTGTTTTAATTTACAAAAGAAAAAAAGGAAAGACAAAAAATAATGAGAGTCAGCTCCGAACGTTCACCTAAAGGAGCTAGGTCGTTGTGACATCACAAAAACCATTAACTCTTTTCACAGCTTACTTTTTAGCCATTTTAAAATGTAAATTTTAAATGTCATGGGCCCTTAATGTGTNTTAAAATGTAAATTTTCAATGTCATGGGCCCTTAATGTGTCCCCCAATAGAGCTATTGGTGTGCTTTCAAGCACTACGGAATACATAAAAATGGAACAAACGTACAGACAGAATTCAGACTTCGCTGCAAAGGCATTCAAGGCTGCCGCAGTGCCAACAACACAAAACAGACTGTTCTCATTAAGGTTAAGGTTGAGAGAGTAATGTTGAGCTAACAAGCCGCAAATATATTTTTCCCTGGCCTTTTTAAACCCATCTTTACCAGGGGTGCCGATCACTATGGCGCTCACTGTATGTCCATGAGCAGCCGTACCTTATAGCATCACTGATATCAAATATCCTCACTGACAACGAGGGCCTTCTCGGAAACTTACGCTCACACTCGTTGGGACTGTTAGCAGTCGCTGCTCTCCAAGGCTTCTGCTGGAACCCCGGACAACAGCTGTCACAGGAATCGCCACAGGTGTTGTGCTCGCAGTCGCAGAGGAGTCTGGAAAGGAAGAGGACATTTGTCTCACATAACAGCTTCCTTTTGGACCAAGCACACCTGGAAGAGAAAACTTGGGACACCGGGAGAACATGCAAACTCCACATAGATAGGACCCTGGTCACCTGGTTGGGGAGCCGAACCCAGACCCTTCTTGATGTGAGCTTTGACCTATTGAAGCATTAACAATAAAGCTCAGTGTTCAAATACATAGATGTAGTTGTCTGCTCGGCATAGTCATATACTCTCCTGCAGCTAACCCTTTGTTAAAGGACTATATGCATTAACTACAGCAAATAGTCCGGATTAATACACGTTGTCCCACTCTTCCCTGTGAAAGGTTCCTTCAAACTGCCAGGTTATTAATTGTGCACAAGCCAAAGTTATTTCACAGGTCATTTCACAGGATCTGTGGGAATGAGGTCTGGGCTCTGACTCACTTCTTGGCTCTTTGCCTTGGATGTGGGGTTTGGATCATTATCATCTTGAAGGCAAGATTCCGCTTCATCTTCAGCGCTCTAAAGTGAAGCCAGCAGTCTTTGTGCCAAAATAGCTTGGTATTTGGAGCTAGTCATTATCTCATTTGTTCTGACGAGAATCCCTGTCCCAACTTAGGAGAAGCAGCCATAAACTTGATACTCCCACCACCATGCTTCACAGTAGAGATTGTGGTCTTTGCTGCCAAAACCTCTTCCAGCTGTCATTAAATGTTGCTGCAGGCCTCTCAGTAGCCTCCTTAATCAGGACTTGCCTGAACTTGGGGATGTTTATTTTACCCACTTGTTTATACTGCTGCACGGTTCATCCAATGCTTTATTCTCATAGTCCATATGTTTTGATGGTAAGATTCTGTAGATGTTTAATCAGCACCTCGTGGATTATAGCTACTTCAGAGGGATCCAATCATGAAAATGTCTAGATCAGCCGGAATCCCAGGTAAAAACCTGCAGTGTTATTAAGGGTGTGCAGACTTGATATTCACTGAAGACATGAAGTGGTCCAGTGGCAGCCTACTGTATGGTGTAAACCCTAAGTCAATACAGATAGATACTCACTGGTTGGGCTTGCCTGGGACACGTACTCCGCACGCCTGGGCGTGGCCATGGCACACACACCGTCCACCCACGCTGATGTCTTTGATGCTGTAGTAGTACTGTAGGAACAAACAGACAGAATTTCACTCTTAGGTTGAGAAGCTGCTGGTCTTGGGTCAGTGCGTGTGTGTTCATTTCAGCTTTGTTCTCTTTGTGGGGACTAAATCAGTGCTCATCAGCCCTTTCCTGGAGGCTCACTGCCCGGCAGGTAGTAGTGATCATGGGCTCTCAATGAGCTGATTGTTTGGATAAGGTGTGTTGGAAGCAGGGAAAACACTACAGTGTGCAGGGCGGTGGGCCTCCAGGAAAGGCCTGAGGCGCACTGATTTAGTCCCCACAAAGAGAGCAGTGCTGAAATGAGCACACCCGCTGTCCACCCACGCTGATGTCTTTGATGCTGTAGTAGTACTGTAAGAACAAACAGGCAGAATTTCACCCTGAGGTTGAGAAGCGGCTGGTCTTGGGTCACTGCTTAGTGCAGTTGTGCGGCAAGTGTGGTTTGTGTTTGAGGACATATGGGTGGAACTAATGGCGTGTGTGTTCATTTCAGCTTTGCTCAGACCTTTCCTGGAGGCCCACTGCCCTGCACACTGTAGTGTTTCCCTGCTTCCAACACACCTGATCCAGCTAAGCAGCTCATTCACAGCCTGTTATCACTATAATGTGGCGCTGGGCCTCCAAGCCTCCAGGAACAATGGACAGGAAAACGACAATGGACAGGAAATGACAATGGACAGGAAATGACAATTCAGATGCTGATTTTTGCTGATAAACATGACGAAAAACGCCATTTTGGCCAAAATGCAAGTTTCAGTGGAAGAAGTGCAGGAGCCTAATGTCTATGGAAGTTAAGATTATCTGGATTTTGTTTTAACAATACATGTATCAATGGAAACGCTTATAAAGATAGCAAGATGATCCCGTGTGTGTATAGAATTCCTGGTTTCCCTCTGGGAAAAGGCGCGTGTTTTTCTTAATTGATTACAGGAATCCGCAGCTCTGTAGAAATAAGCATCCTCTGGGCATTCCTGAAACACACTCCACCCATCCAGTATAACATACTGCAGAAGTTGAGCAATCTCAAATCCGACAACACGTCCAATAAATCTCTCATTAGTCGGTGCACCAGGAGAGACAGTCCGTTGAAGGCGTTGGCCAGTTTTAGATGGAACACCTTAAAACAAACTAGAAAAGTGGATTTTCTGAAGAAAGCGCCCTAAGCTTGCTGCTAATTGGTTGCCAAACTGTAGCTAAAAATGAATGGGAGTCTGAATGAGAGGAACGAGGGAGGAATAAACGACACACAGAGGGGTTAGCTGTGGATTAGAGTTTAGAGTATTAAACTCTAGATTAGAGTAGATCTGCCCTGAGTGAGTACATGCAGTTTGGTAGCTGTAGTCTGCCATGAGACAGTGTATGTGAAACGGTGTCTGTAGGTCAAGCAGAAGTACAGTAGATGAGTGTGTGCTTTTCCAGCTTATTCATTCTTAATGGGAAAAATTTGGGAATTTGTGGTTTTTACGAAAAACGTACGTCGGATCAAAAGGCAGTATACAAGAATACTATTCCCGATCAGACCCAACTTTCTGAAGCGAGAATGGTTTTGTTATCCTGAACGAGACCAAAATCTCCACTTTTTCTGGCTTAGAAGCTTAATTCCTAAAAGTAACGTGCCGGGAAGTTGTTGGTGTGATGTCATAACACATGGAGGTTTGGTTGGATCTGATTGGTCCAAATCATCTATGGGCAATTGACAAGCTCACAAGTGGTTTTTGCCTAAATTTCCCCATTCAAGATAAACGTAAGACAATTTTTTTGTTAATGGAGGCTAAAATAAAAAGATGCAATTTTGCAATTAAAAATTGCACTCTCTTAAATTGTGATTTTGATACAAACACAAAAAATAATCTTTCAGCCCTAAAACAAATACTGTATATAATGTACTTCAAATTTCAACAAGGAACTTGTGCTGTAGAACACAATGCCAATGTTTTCAAACTCAGATCAACTAACATTTTAGTTAATTAGTCTTTTTTCTCTCTTTTCTGTTTTTTCTTTTTTTCATTCCCGACAAATGAACACCCACAGGAACCCCACAGATAAGCGGGGAACAGACAAATAGTGTTAAACGTCCGTAAACTACATTACTGAGACTGTCCAATAGTGACCAGTAGTTTGGCTATTCCACACATTTCATAGCAAAGCACAGAGGTGATTTTACTAAGTGACTGCTCACTAACGAAACGTGCCACGCTAGTCATGCTTTTTCTTCTCTGCATAAGCTGATCTCTGATCGCCTCCAGCAATTGCTCAGCCACGTAATGCTTTTACCAGTAAAGCCTTATCCCATTCAGAAATAAGCTCCAACAGGCTCAAAATAAAAAGAGCAGAGCCATCAGTTTAACCCCTTGAACCCACAGCTGTCTGCAGTCATAACGAAACAATGCTGTAATATTATAGTGACGGTTTCTGACTGGTGCCAATTCAAGGCAGAGAGTTATAAACTAAACTGGCTATTCTAAACTTCAGTGCAGCAATTATTTGACGTATCCTCATCATCAAAAGAATAGTTGCACAAATAGCTGCACGCAGAAGGAATCAACCCACAGGAATGAAACTTGGTGGGTAGGTATGACACTGTGAGACATGCAAATGATTCAAGGTTCAC
>JAVGWN010001533.1:0-12271 GCA_034552555.1 Semaprochilodus insignis | reverse complement strand
TCTGCTCCAGCTCATTTACAGACCCAGTTCCAGGAAAGTTGGGACGCTGTGTAAAATGTAAATTAATGCAAATAAAAACAGAATGGAGCTGCAAATTGGATTTGCAAATCTCATAGACCCATATTTAATATACAGTAGAACATAGAACACATGGAGACACAACATCATTAACTCATTTAGAACTTGATGGCAGCGAAGCATCTCAAAAACGACCGGACAGGGCCGTGTGTACCACTGTGTAGCATCCCCTCTTCCTTTAACAGCAGTCTGTACAAGTCTGGGAAGTGAGGAGACCAGCTGCTGGAGTTTTGGGAGAGGAACGCTGTCTCGTTCTTGTGTGGTGTAGGATTCTAGGTGCCCAGCAGTCCTGGCTCTTCTTTGCCAGGTCTTCGTTTCATGATGCACCAAGTGTGTTCTCTGTTGGTGAAAGGACTGGACTGCAGGCAGGCCAGTTCAGCACCCGGACTCTTCCCCTGTGAAGCCGTGCTGCTATGATGCATGCGGTACGTGGTTTAGCAGTGTCCTGCTGACATATCCAAGGCCTTTCCTGAAAGAGACGCTGTCTGGATGGGAGTATGTGTTGTTCTAAAACCTCTATACACTGTTCAGCACTGATGGAGCCTCTCCAGTGTGTTAGCTGCCCACGCCGTAGGCACCAATGCAGTCCCATACCATCAGAGATGCAGGCTTTTGAACTGAACTGTGTGCTGATAACAAAAAGCCGTCTCCTCTTGAGTCCGCTGAACACGCCATCCGTGGTTTCCAAAATGAATTCCAGATTTGGATTCATCTGATCACAGAGCAGTTTTCCATTTGGCCTCAGTCCATTTTAAATGAGCTTTGGCCCAGAGAAGTCGGTGGCGCTTCTGGATCGTGTTGACACGTGGCTTCTTCTTTTGCATGATGCAGCTTTTACCTGCGTGTGGATTGCACGGTGAGCTGGGTTCACAGACAGTGACGTCTGGAAGCATTCCTGAGCCCATGCAGTGATTTCCAGTACAGAGTCCAGCCTGTGTTGAAGGCAGGGCCTCCTGAGGGCCCGTAGATCACGAGCATCCAGTATTGACCGTGGACCTCGTCCTTTGGGCACAGGGATTTCTTCAGATCCTCTGAATCCGTTGATGATGCTATGTACTGTATACGGTGGGAGATCCAAAGTCTTCCTGATTTTACGTTCAGGAACTTTTTCCTGAAATTGTTTGTAAGTTTGTCGCAGGTCGGTGAAACTCCGCCTCTCTAAAATGCCCTTTTATACCCAGTCATGTGACTTGGTTGCCAGTTGCTCCTTTGAGTGTCCCTGAAACGGATGATTCAGCATTTCATTTTATCACTACCACTATCACTAACTTTGCCCATGTGTTCGGGTGGTGACAAATTTTGCTCATTTTGAGCAGAACTTAAAAACGCTAGACAGCTAACGCAGCTCTGAAAAGTTGAACACACATGAAATCGTTATGTTTTCCATTAAAACAAAAAAAAAATGAATTAACTGAAGAAAAGAAGTGTTTGAGTAGTGACATTTTTGCTCATTTTAATTTCAATTCAATTAATTTTGAATTCAAAAACGCGGTACATGACCAGTAAAACCCAGTTTGGAACACTTCTACATACGTGAAATTGTCTTTTTTTTAAATTAAAACACCAAAAAAATGTTAAATTCCAAAATGCTATGTTTTTCGCAGGTTGGTGAACCTCCGCCTCTCTAAAATGCCCTTTCATACCCAGTCATGTGACTTGGTTGCCAGTTGCTCCTCTTACTTTTCCAGCCTCTCGTTTACCCTGTCCCAACTGTTTTGAGATGTGTGGCTGCCATTAAGTTGTAAATGAGTAAAATGTCTGACTATCAGCATCTGACATGTGTTCTGTGTTCTACTGTGAATGAAATATGGGTCTATGAGATTTGCAAATCATTCCATTCCGTGTCTNACAGGCCTCTCGTTTACCCTGTCCCAACTGTTTTGAGATGTGTGGCTGCCATTAAGTTGTACATGAGTAAAATGTCTGACTATCAGCATCTGACATGTGTTCTGTGTTCTACTGTGAATGAAATATGGGTCTATGAGATTTGCAAATCATTCCATTCCGTGTCTATTTACACTTATTTACACTTTACACAGCGCCCCAACTTTTTCGGAATCGGACTTGTAGGTATCTCACCCTTAAAGGCACAGTAAGAGAAGCGGTCTGTGATTCTCATGGATGAACAGAAAGACTGGAGGACTCGTAAATAAGAAGGAACACACACAAACGGCGCAAACAAATTAATCGTACTAATTAACATATTAACTGTACTGACGTTCGATACCTGGCTGTAAGATGCGCGGCTTCGCTCCCAGGTAGGCCAGGTTAGCGTTAGCTTTCCTGCCGTCTATGATGGGGTTGGGGTCTTTACAGGCTCTCTCTGCAGAAGGCCGGTCAGCCATGGTCACCTGACCACACGAACGGGAAAGAGGTACACATCATCTATCAGCACAACTAAGAGGAATCAGACGCAGTGCAGCTTCAGTTCAGCCAGAACCGAAACACATTTAAGACTTTTAACTGATCTTAGCTTTACACTAAAGCCCTGCGGCTTTGAGTGACCCTGAAACGGATGATTCAGCATTTCATTGTATCACTATCACCATCACTGACTTTACCCATGTGTTCAGGTGGTGACCAATTTTGCTCATTTTGAGCAGAACTCAAAAACGCTAGACAGCTAACGCAGCTTTGAAAAGTTGTACACACATGAAATCGTTATGTTTTCCATTAAAACAAACAAAAAAGAATTAACTGAAGAAAAGAAGTGTTTGGGTAGTGACATTTTTGCTCATTTTGAGCATTCAGAATTAATTTTGAATTCAAAAACGCAGTACATGACCAGTAAACATAGCTTGGAACACCTGTAGACACATGAAACTGTCTTATGTTTTATTAAAACACCAAAAAAATAAAAACCCTGCAGAATGTGTGTTTCAGAAGTGACATTTTTGCTCATTTTTAGCAGAACTTAAAAAACCTTACCCCAGTACAGGACTAGTAAACACAGCTTTGACCTGCTGTATAATAAATCAGTATATTTTTCAAAAAACACAAAAAAATATCAACTAACTGCAGAATACGTGCGGTTCGGTAGTGACATTTTACTCATTTTGAGCAGAACTTAAAAACGTTAGCCCAGTACAGGACTAGAACACAAAGCTTTAAACACTTGTACACACATAAAATCTGCATATTTTTCATTAAAACTGAAAAAAAAATTAACTAACTGCAGAAAATCTGTGTTTCGGTGGTGACAGTGGTTTTAAGGGTCCACACTGATTTTCAGACTTTGGGATACATTTACCTGGAAACACTGCTAACTGCTCAGCATGTGGCCATGGAGACATCGATGCAGTCTCACTTCCGGCTCTAAAATGCAGGGGCGTGACTATAACAGGCCCCGCCCACGGATTAAATCTCTGTGTTTCGGCAGTGCCATGAAACCGCAGGGCTGCATTGTTTTAATAAAGCACTGAAAATACAAGAAAGCTGAAATTCTCCCTATGAACGATGACCGTCTATATATTTAGTTTATTATTTAACCCTGTACTGAGATGATGTTGTTGTGAGAAACCTCAACCATGAACTGTGACACGGCTAAAGATTTTCATTGTGTCTATGTTCTCGCACTACAATACCCAGCATGCATCACACACTCGCACCTTCATCATTGTAAGGGTCCCTTTTCTAATCACCATAAAGTTTATGGACAGACGAGTCGAGTGTGTATGTTTACAACAGCTGTAACTATTCATAGTTTTTTTTTTTATTTTGGTGGAGTGTCCCTTTAATGAAACAGTGAAAAAGTAGAATTACTATTAAAGTCATTTTATAATGGCTAACACATCTTTGCTTTACTTTACTTTTCCTTATTAATTCGAACCTCCCGTTCCACCTTAAATGGTTACACTTTAAATTTGAGCTTGATTTACCTTTAATGGTTCCACCTTAAATTCGAACTTCTCGTTCCACCTTAAAAGGTTTCACCTCAAATTCGAACTACCAATTCCATCTTAAATGGTTCCACTGTAAAATTGAAATTTCCATTCCACCTTATATTAGAAATTCCTGTTCCACCCTTAATTCGAACTTGGTTCACCTTAAATGGTTCCACATTAAATTCGAACTTGGTTCACTTTAAATAGTTTCCCCCTAAATTCGAACTTCCCGTTCCACCTTAATTTAGAAACTCCTGTTCCACCTTAAATTCGAACTTGGTTCACCTTAAATGGTTCCACCTTAAATTCGAACTTGGTTCACTTTAAATAGTTTCCCCCTAAATTCGAACTTCCCGTTCCACCTTAATTTAGAAACTCCTGTTCCACCTTAAATTCGAACTTGATTCACCTTAAATGGTTCCACCTTAAATTCGAACTTCTCGTTCCACCTTAAAAGGTTTCACCTCAAATTCGAACTACCAATTCCATCTTAAATGGTTCCACTGTAAAATTGAAATTCCCATTCCACCTTATATTAGAAATTCCTGTTCCACCCTTAATTCGAACTTGGTTCACCTTAAATGGTTCCACATTAAATTCGAACTTGGTTCACTTTAAATAGTTTCCCCCTAAATTCGAACTTCCCGTTCCACCTTAATTTAGAAACTCCTGTTCCACCTTAAATTCGAACTTGGTTCACCTTAAATGGTTCCACCTTAAATTCGAACTTGGTTCACTTTAAATAGTTTCCCCCTAAATTCGAACTTCTCGTTCCACCTTAATTTAGAAATTCATGTTCCACCTTAAATTCGAAGTTCCCATTCCACCTTAACTGGTTCCACCTTAAATTCAAACTTGGTTCAACTTAAATGGTGAATGAAACTGCTGCACCATTTAAGGTGGAACGGGGCCATCAACTTAGATCTACTGGAGTTTCACACTCAGAGCTGAAGCTGGAATGAAGCTCCACTTACAAACCCATATCCCCTGGACTTCCCAGTCTGTCTGTCCGTGATGACCACAGCCTCCTCAATGTCCCCGAACACCTCGAAGTATTTCCGGAGGCTCGAGTCAGTGGTGTGGTACGGCAGGCCTCCCACGAAGAGCTTGGTGTAGGTCGTGTCCTTCTGGATCGAGTGCATCTTCAACCACACGGCGAGCAAACTGACCAGCACGCGCCTCGTTCAGAAGGAGCTCCGTACGGAAAGTGAGCTTCACGGTGAGCTTCATGCCATCTGCTCTGACAGTCCGGCTCTGCCACAATGCGCGACGAAAGTCACGCCCACGTGGTGACACGCTCCGCCCCTTGTGCTTCCACTCACTGGCCACTTTATTAGAAACACCCACCTTGTCCCTTCACTAACTGGTCACTTTATTAGAAACACCCACCTTGTCCCTTCACTAACTGGTCACTTTATTAGAAACACCCACCTTGTCCCCTCATTCACTGGCCACTTTATTAGAAACTCCAACCTTGTCCCTTTACTAACTGGCCACATTATTAGAAACACCCACCCTTCACTTACTGGCCACTTTATTTCAAACACCCACCTTGTCCCCTCATTCACTGGCCACTTTATTAGAAACTCCAACCTTGTCCCCTCACTTTCTGGCCACTTTATTAGAAACACTCACTTTGTCCCCTCATTCACTGGCCACTTTATTAGAAACACCCACCTTGTCCCTTCACTCACTGGCCACTTTATTAGAAACACCATCCTTGTCCCTTCACTCATTGGCCATTTTATTAGAAACACCCACCTTATCTCCTCATTCACTGGCCACTTTATTAGAAACACCCACCTTGTCCCCTCACTGACTGGCCACATTATTAGAAACACCACCCTTGTCCCTATAAGTACCGGCCACTTTATTAGAAACACCCACCTTGTCCCTTCACTAACTGGTCACTTTATTAGAAACACCCACCTTGTCCCTTCACTCACTGGCCACTTTATTAGAAACACCCACCTTGTCCCCTCATTCACTGGCCACTTTATTAGAAACTCCAACCTTGTCCCTTTACTAACTGGCCACTTTATTAGAAACACCATCCTTGTCCCTTCACTAACTGGCCACTTTATTAGAAACACCATCCTTGTCCCCTCACTTTCTGGCCACTTTATTAGAAACACCATCCTTGTCCCTTCACTGACTGGCCACATTATTAGAAACACCCACCTTGTCCCTATAAGTACCGGCCACTTTATTGGAAACACTAAACTTACTAAGTATTTTCATCAGTTTTTCAGTATCGTTTCTTGATGCACTGAAATTCCAGCTTGCTGTATAACAGACACTAAACGTCGAGTTAAAACCTGAACATTCCACACAGACACAAAAGCAGTCTTTATATTGTAAACGTTCTGTATTCTAGAACATCTGGTTCCCATTTTTACATTGTAGAGATACAGTATAAATACAGTTCTGTACATTCTGTCTGTTCATACATTTCTATGTACACCTCCTGATGACGGAGAGCAGCTTGGTGGTCTTTATAAAGTAAGGGCTTGGGGTCTCTCCTCTCTTCCACACATAATTACAGCATTAAAACACACTTCGGTCGTCCACAGTTATTCAGGCAACAGAAGCAGAAGAACAGAAGCGAGCGTCTCTCGCGGTCCCTGATGTTGCCCGTCCCCCCCGGTTCGTCTGTTTCCAACGTTATAGAAAATATATTCATTTATTCGCATGAGTATCACAAACTACCAAAATATTACTCATTAGTCACACGCACAGGTACAAAGGAAATGCAGTCAGCGATGTCGAGGAAGTTGAAAGGGTGACAGATTAAAGGGACAGACAGACCAAAAGGATCCTGCCGGTCATACACAGGGTTTTTGGGTCCTGGTCAGCACAAAGCGGACGTCCACATGGGGCAGTCCGAGCGAGCTCCACGTTTCAGTAATAGGAATAAAGGGGGGATCACACTGTGTGGTTCTGAAGGGTGAGAATTCAGGCTGGTCTGAAACCACGCTCTGCTCACCAGATTCCGCATCCATGCCCACTTTTGGATTCCGAAAACTTAGAAGATAATATCCAGTGGACTCTCATCATCCTACAAGGCAATGTGAAGTAATGTGCACAAACGATGCACCATGGCACACTGAACGCATGACGGAATGGAGTCGGTGATGCTTCTGACTCGGGTGTTTCGGCAAGAGGCTGTCGATACGATACACATCATGATTCAGGGGTTATGATATATTTGGCAACATGCTGGATGCCCACAAGATTGCTATTTGCTTTGTGTCAGTTATAATGATTATCTTGATCTTTGCTGCTCAAACCGGACACAGAAGAAATGCTAATGAGCTCGGGGACATAGTTTAAATGTTAGCCTCAGCGTGCTAAGTAGCTAGCTTAGAAAATGTGGTGCACGTGTGTTGGCAAGAACCTGGTGATCTGATACACATCATGATACAGGGGTTACGATATATTTGGCAACATACTGGTTGCTCACAAGACTGCTATTTGCTTCTCAGTCTTACCACTGTTACTGCCCATCTAGGACAGCTTTAGCAGCTAGGATGCTAACCGGTTGCCTTGTTCAGCACAGCTAGCTAACTGTCATTCTGATATGTACAGGCAGAAAGCGATACTCCAGACTTTGTCCCAGTTATAATGATTATCTTGATCTTTGCTGCACAAACTGGACACAGAAGAAATGCTAATGAGCTTGGGGACATAGTTTAAATGTTAGCTTCAGCGTGCTAAGTAGCTAGCTAAGAAAATGTGGCACACGTGTTGGCAAGAAGCTGGTGATACGATACGCATCATGATACAGGGGTTTTACGATATATCTTACTGTGATATCGTTAACAAGGCGATATTTATCGATTTTTAAATCTAAACTGTTAGAAATTTAAAAACACACCACTGTATGCATAGGCATGCTAATGCTAACGTTAGCGCACTTACGCTGCTTGTTCATGTTAGAAGAGATTTTGAAAACCAATACTGAACCATTACACATAGTATTTTCTTGAGCAGCCATGCTGAACTGATATGCTTGATACGCTGAACTCAAAATTCCAGATAGGAATTCCCAGTCGAGGGGAGTGTTTCCTTTGCTTTATCCTAGTTAAAGGCTGGAAATTCCGAGTTAGCTAAATGCAGTGCGCAGCTAGCTCTCGTTTTACTAATGCCTGGATTACATTCTGTGACGTGATGGACTTCATGCTAATTAGTGGTCGCAATCATCTGACTGGAGTAGAACACCATCCAGGCATCTCCAGTGCATTACAGATCTTCAGTTTGGTCCCATACTACATACTACATACTATTAAGCAGATTTAGTATGTGAGTAGCATGTAGTATGGCATAGCCAGTGTGATCCCCCCCAAGGCATCATACTCTCTCGGCTTCTACGGAAACCAAGGTGCTTTATTTCCCACAGCACACATAACAAAGGCGATAAACTCCGCGCTGGCGTATCCGCCGAACTCACTGTGCATCCAGGACAAGTCACTCCAGTGCAAGCGTTCAGAAAACGGTCCCAAAAGCTCGGCTCTGTACAGATACAGTACTCGGAAAGCCAGTAAAATGCAGCAGAAACCAAGCAGCTCGCTGTTACAAGGCATCGAAACTCAAAATCTACCACAATCTTAAAAGTTCGGATGCGTTTGTGGCCGTTAAACCAGAGATATGGCACTTAGCGCAAATCAGTCCCGCGCACGCCGTACACACGCACACACCTTCCACTCCAAAACAGCTCAGCTTCGACAGCAGATCTCAAACGCTATGTCTTTGGTAACACCTGATATAATCACGCAAAGAAAATCAAAACATGATAACAGTAGTACATTCTCAACTTCAACAGATTTCCATATTCAGCCTCACTACAATGACACTGCCGTCAGCTAAATATCAGGATTTATAGATTCAGTCGTGTTAGAAAGTGGTAAATAAGCCAAAACCATGGAAGTTTGCTTGAAGTTTGAGCGTAAAATCTACGATATAAAATTTGTGCAACTGTGCATTTGACATTCAAAGGAGGAGGATGAGAAAGATAACGTCCCATAGTTTAAAAAAATACACAGATCTGTCCATCAGCAGAGAGAGAGAGAGAGAGAGAGAGAGAGAGAGAGGCACATAGAGACAGCAATATGTTCAGAGAGGACAATGTGTGTTTCCTTCTCCGTGGTTCTGACGTCCTCTTCTCCAGGATCCGCCTTTCCACCCCCTATTAAGTGTGCATTGAGACAGGCTGTGGTGGTGGATCTGCGCCCACGGCTGGAGGAACCCTGCTGAGCAACGCCGGCCTCACAAACACGCCGTGGCCCGAAGCACAGCGGAAGTAGACTCGGCCCTGCACCGTGCCGTTGTGTTTGCCTGCATGAGAGAAGACATACATGCTACAAACATGCTAATGTGGCTAACAGTGTGTGAGAAACAGCACCGGCACAGCTTTCAGTAGTTTTAGCAGCACTGAAACTACTGAATGAGAATTAGAATATTTTATTATTTTATCTTATTTCATTCAATTTTTTTTGGCTCCAGAACCATCATGCCTTTAAAGGAGCGATCTGTAAAAGAGGCAATCTGTTTAATTATATTCCAAACAATAGGGGCCACCATATCACCAGAACTTATGAGTTCAGCATCAAACTTCATCCCTTTACTCTCCGGCAGTGGAAAGCAGCCGTCAAAAACATTTCTTCACATTCTGTTGAGGATTTTTGTTCATTTTTGGAATTGCATATTGCTCCTTTAAATGATATTTTTTCTTTAAAATGTATTTCAAACAAAATATCATTGACAAATCAAATTCAAACAGTTCAAATGTAGTCCATCAACCAAGACGCATTTGGTTCTTAATTATGGCAATGGAAGCTGATACAGCCGTAACAAGTGATTGAAGCTTTAAAAAATGGACGAAATTCCGTTTTAACCCCTTTTATTCTCCAGAGTCATGTCAGACTAGATCTGTCTCCTATCACACAATGCTACCAGGCTAGCGCCTTATTCCTTGTGAAGATGCCGCTAATGCACCATCGCTCAAAATGCCTGGAGGAGAACGCTAACTGCTAATTATCTTATGTCAGCTTAAAGATGCCTGCGTTTGGCTAGCATCATGCTAAGTGATGTGGTGGAGCGAGAGGACAATTACGATCCCATAGACTTACGCTTACAGATAGCTGTGGCATTGAAACAGCATCAGAAACCACTGAATTAGCCATGCAGTTAGCATCATGCTAATTGATAAAGTTACCTAGCAGAGTTACATTAAACCGTGTCTGCTCATTTCCAGTATTAATACCTTCAGGTCACATACCTGCAGGGCAATCCAACTCCACTCCTACCCAGATGCCCTGGGCGAACTCCACCCCGCCCACATAATGCACCGTCCCGCTCCGGGTGCCCACCCACACATGCTCTCCGGGGGCCATCCAGTCTGGCAGCTGGGCCACGGGTGCACCCTCCTCTTCCTCCGGAGCAGAGGAGCTGGTTTCTATTGTGCCTTTACTGACCATATGATCTTCTGGGCTGTTGCCTTCAGGCTGTGTGGGCGTAGTACTGGATGAAGAAGAAGGTGGAGAGTCTTTTCCATTGTGGAGGTGGCACGGTGATGCCTGGGCATTGGCACAAACACCCTCGCTGATGGCCTCTTTATTTCTGGTGGGAGTCTGGTCACCTTTACCTTGTCTCAGTGACTCGGGCGTCTCTGTCTGCCATTCGGACTCGAAACTGAAACCATCACCAGCACCTTTGAAGTCAGTGAACTCTTGGCTGACACTCAGGGTGCACTGGTTGGCCTTGGGTGAACAGGATTGGCCGGTGCAGTTTGTAGAGGAGTGGGCAGAGCCAGGCTGGCAGTGCCCAGCTTCACAGAAGGAGTTTTTATTGGGCAGGCACTCTGCTGGGTCTCTGGAGCCAGAGCTGAGCTGGTCCGAGCTTTCGCTGCCTGTGAATGGAGCGTCAGACAGCGTGGCGTTCGAGGCGCTGTGGGAGAAGTATCCACTCGTGCAGCTGCTGGACGTGGGGCTGCGGGACACTTCCTTCTCAGCCCCTTTGTTCCCTGGGTAAGAGGACATGCCGCCATATGGAGTAGCCTCCTGTGTCTCCAGACTGGCGTTGTACACCTCAAAGTTGGCAAAATCCTCGGGAACGTACGGCTGGAAGTTTGGCAGAGAACCCAGGCGGGATGCTGGATCCAGTTCAGGCTCCTCCTCATCTGAATCCTGACCCATCACATGTGGCCAGACACAAGAGCAGATCTCAGTTACATGGCATTACATAGAAAATACACAGCGTGGACTATAGCTAATGGACACTTCAAACAGTATAGACGAAGGGCAGTTGAAGCTTTTGCCACAAGGGGGCAGCAGAGGTTTTTTTCAGCTGTGTAATCTGCCTTTTCTGAATGCTCTTGATGCGGTCACAATGAACGTGATCTGCCAAAGTTTATGTGAAACTGCCATTGCAAAAAACAGGAACATCAGCCACACATCATTTAGGCGCTATCGTTACTCCATCTGAACTGAAATCAACAATACACTGTTACTGATCTCTAAGTGAAGCTTCAGAAAAGACATCCAGCATTAAAGAAAGCCTTGCTGAAGAAAGCCTTCTTCAGCAGTGATAAGAAACACAATGTATGTGCACATGACGTAGCTCCTCCAGCAGCAGATTTAAAGGAGTACCCTTCATTTTTATGCATGGCACCGGACCTGCAATGTGGTTGTAACTGAGCCGTCTGCAGCAGCTGTTCTAGAACTGCTGTGGTGATGTTGGTTTAGAGTTGTGGCCACTAATGTCTTGTGGAATATGCATAATGTGGAAAGCCACACAGAGTCTTTTACAGGATCGTCTGTTTGTTGTGAGGGTGTATAAACTTCACAATGAAGCACATGGAGAAGAATGAGTCTCTTCTTCAAACACCGAACCTGTTTTTGCTGTTATTCATATACAAACAGTGAAAATGTACATTGAGAAGACATACCTGGCTGACAAACGCACCTATACATTTATTCTGCAGCGGGAACTGAAGAAGGATTCTCAATAACTCAAGGCATTAGAGGAAAGGTGTGAACCCCAAGTTGTCTCTTGTAGTTGCAAATGATGGTCATAGTAAATCGGGGGGAATTGCTGCCCTCTAGTGGCAAAAGCTTCAAATGCTTTAATTCAACCCTCTAGACATCTCAACTGTCTACACAGGATACCTGGCAGGTAAGAACTAACTGAGACCTGCTGGTACAATCACATGAGGTGCATCTGAATGTGTTTGTTTACTGTGTCAGTTGCAGTGCATGCAGTCGTGTGATGAATAGATGAATTAGGAGACTGAAATGGCTCTGGAGTAATGG
>JAVGWN010001532.1:0-12271 GCA_034552555.1 Semaprochilodus insignis | reverse complement strand
ATATATATATATATATATATATATATATATATATATATATATATATGTGTGTGTGTGTGTGTGCGTGTGTGTGTGTGTGTGTGTTCTTAAACCGCAGAGCATTTCGCATAGTAAATTACAATCCTTACATCAATGAAGAAACATACAGTTTGGTGGCAGTGGGCTCTTATTTTGGCTAGCTATAGCTAGTAAACCTAGCTAACGTTAGCTCACACTGGCAAAACTGGCCCTTTGTGGAGACCCTTGACTAGACTGTGGGTTTTATAGGGTGGCTCTTGTTACGAACCCACATCTTCATCAGCTAGCTCTCTTCATCAGCCCTTTTCTGACTGACAGGCCTGACAACTGAAACACGAAGACGTGGCTTCATAGCAAGTAACACCCTAAAAACCCCACATACTATATTGAGTATCTGCAAATGGCCAGTTTGGCTTTGCCAGTAGCATTAGCTAGGTTAGCAGGCTAGCTAATATTAGAGCCCACTGGGACCAAACAAGGGTGGCCACACGTCCAGTTTTAGGCCAGACAGTCCTAGTGTCTTGCCTTAAGCACAGTCTGTCAATGAGGCCCACAGCAAGGCATCAGTCAGTCCAAAGTTGGTGTCCTACGCTGACCAGAAGAACTGAGCCCCCTGGATCATTCTGCTATAAACCCTGCACAGCTAATGTGCTTTAAAGAATTGTCATTTATTAATAAGGCTGAACAGCAAAAACTATACCAGGAGTTAATCAATAATTTTGATAATTTCAATAAACTTGAAATGATCAAATTAGGCTGCTCATCTTCTACCTCTCCAGGTAACAGCCACTGTTTAATCCAGGAGTACAAACAGTGAACCTGCTGGACTCTAAATAAACCTAAATAATGTCTTTAGTCTTTTATATTTAGACCAAACCGCACTCGCCTTCCGTCCGACTGAGGAATCTGACCTGCAGTGACCGTCCTCAGGACAGAACGCTCGGACCTCGCTGAGATATCTGGATTGCAACATCTCCCACTTTCAGTGTAAACACTCCTAAACCTTTAAATTGATCTAATGAGCTCAACACTCTGCTGTTCATCGCTGAAGGCTTAAACAGCTCGCGTGGGTTTAGCACCGTGACGTAACCTTCAGAAAATCAGTGGCCAGCAGCCGAGGATCAGGAGAACGCTTTACACTTAGAGCTCATTCAGAAACTGTTCAGACCCTAATGTTAGGTCAAGCTGTCTGGAGTGGCTTAAACAATGAGAGTGGTAATAATATTGGGCAGCCCTGAAGTGCCACTCGCTGCAGTCAGAAAAAACGTCCACAAATAATAATAACTGATGTGCAAATAACGGCTTATATGCAAACACAATCGTTTACAATGTATGTTTCATGGTTTTCCTGCTTTCTGGAGAAAATCATCACTAATGTCTTCAAAACAGGCCTTTTCTGTTAATGTACCGAATGACACAAACAAGACAAACAACATACTCATGGGGCCCAGTGGAGGCCCGGCTCGCCCAAACAACGATGTAGTTAATCTGGTTTTTAAAACACTGATTGAGCCTGCATTCCTAATATTCCCTGGAATGCTGTTCCAGAGGTTAGGGGCTCTGTAAGAAAATGATCTTCCACACACCAAGCTGTATGACATGCTAGGAGTGAGCAGCTTCGGCTGAGTGAATTGATCTACAACGCTTCAACGGATCAAGGAACAGGCTGAGGCCTCCTGGAATTATGTACTTCAGTCCTTTCTTGATTGGGATTAACAGCTACACGCAGGGTGGCCGTAAAGCCCACCCTTAAAGAGGAAAAGAGGCTTGCTGTCAGATGGAGTTATGGGGTTTGTATTCGGGGGCTGACGTCGATGTTCGATATTTTTCCTTTACGTTTGTGCCAAACTTTTATGAAGTGTAGAGATATGGTGTTAATGCACCTGGATTAGAATTACAGAGAAATATAACTGTACTGTAGAGACAGTGAATATTATTTATAATATAATAGAATATAAATTACAGTATAATTTAGTGCAGTAACCCGAATCTCTACACTGTAAAAAAAAAAAAAAAGTGAGAGATCTTAGGAAGTAAAATCATCTTATGTCTAGTTGATATACTTTAAAATTCTCATTTTAAGATTATTTAACTTATTTCTAGACACTTTTTACTTGTTTTTAATTATTTTTGTAAGCCAAATTTTCTCAATATATTTTCAGATAATTTTGCTTATTTTAAAGTCATTTTAAATAAATTATCTGCCAATAAATCACGTAAGAGAAGTAAAAAAACATCGGGAAAAAGTACAAGCATCTTACAAAGAGCTTACAACAGTCTCAAAATGTATATATCAACTATATAACAGGTGTGATACTGCTAGTTGTCTTTGGCCAATTATCTGCCAATACTGATATGATTCTGATATCAATGTGCATCTCAAATATCCCTCATATATTGTTACTGTCCAAAAAAAAAAGTTTTTGTTTTTAAGTTTCTGTATAATCTGAGCTCATTTCAGGTTTCAGTTATTGGACCTACAGAAATGCTTCACATTTGTGTCAACTAAAACCTCATCACATGGACTTACACTGAAAGTTCTGAAAGTCTTTGCCCGCTCCTGTAAACTTTACAGTTTTGGAGAAAATCCATGAAGAAAAAAATTAAATTCTAATTTTTGAATTAAAAAAGTAACTGACGCAGGAAGAGCTGATGTTCGTATTTACAGTAACTGTATAGGCCTTGTGATGTGCAGTGTCAACTTCTTACTTTTACAGAAGCTCAAATTTCCACACTATATAAGCCCAGCTTTAATTTAGCATTACTGTCTGAACTGGACTGTGATTTGGGCAGACTCTTAGCACAGGTAAAGAACAGGAAATACCATTTATACATGAATTAATAAACTTCTGAAGGAACTAGACAAATGGGATTAGTTCATGTAGTGTACATTTAAATACACTATACAATAAGAATGGTAGCTGGATTAGCCCACATCCCATTTGCAGCAGACAAGTTTCTCTGTGATAGGTCACAGATTACCTACTAAATCTGGATAAATCAGTTTATACTGGACCAGGTTCGTGAATAAAAGGTTAACTTTTTATGTATCATAGTTACATGTATCTAGAAAAGTTCTTTCATTTTTCTGAAGAGAGCTGGCTGTTAAAAAGCCAAACTCGAGAACAAATTTCCTTCAAATCAAGTTCAACAGTTTTCATCTTTTGCATAATCTGAAATAGCCCTCGTTGGGTTTTGTAGCTCCTTACCTAGCAAGAGGACTTTGATGCTTTTCTCTGCAGACCCCATGGTGTTTCACAGATGGACGGACGGCCGAAGTGCCCGATGTAGTGAGCAGGAACAAACGAGGATCCGTCCTCTAAACCTGTACTGAACCTGGATGCAAACTCCGCCTCCTTATTACTAAACCCCTCCCCGTTTCTCTGTCCCACCATTCAGGCTTCCGTGTGTATCTTCATTGCTATGGTGGCCTCAGAATCCAATTAGGCAGAGCTCCATAAGGCGAATGTCTAAAAGCACAGGGATTTACAGCATGGCTAAAAATACTAAAAGGCTAAAAAGGATTTCAGAAGATTCTCCACTGGTGGCTTATTTCAGCTGGCGGGGGTTAATCTGTGCCTGTTTGCTGGATCCAGTTTCCAGGACGTCACACCCAGCCGCCCCCGCAGGACAGGACTGGATCCTCCATTGAACTCATCAGGACACCAAGTCTTGGAAGGCCAGTGCTGTACCCACTGAACCTTCTCTTCGCACTCCTTGTATTCCAGCATCCCCTGTACCTTCTACGTCCACTGAATCTCACCCCCGTACCAGCTCTCTGTAATCTCACCCCCTGTACCAGCTGTGCTTTCTGTATTCTTTGTACAGCCTATATACCACTTGTCAGTCGTACCCCCTGCCAGTTGTATCCCCTGTATCCTTCCCTGTTCTGCCTATACCCTTATATTCCCTGGTCCCTCTTGTACCAGGTGGACCCCCATCAGTATCTCAATTCCCCTAATCCCTGTATGTATCTTGTTTCCATGTACCATTTGTATGCCCTATTCCCATTGTACCTGTGGTACTCCTGTAATCCGTGTAGCTCTTTTATCTCCTATACCTGCAGCTGATCTTGTACACCCTGCACTCCCCATCCCCCTATATCCTCTGTACCCCTTGTATCCCCTATACCTCTTGCACATGTGGTACCCCTGTACCTGCTCAATCCCTGTGATCTCCTGTACCTGCAGTAGGTATCCCAATGCACACCCTGTACCTCCTGAATCCCCTTGCCCCCCAAACCTGCTGCACTTTCTGTCATCCAGTATCTACTGTTCATTCTTTATCTCTTCCTGTACCCCCTCCTGTTCACCATATACCCCTGTACACCCTCCTGTAAACTCCTCTAAACCCCCTGTACCTTCTACCATTCACTTTGTACCTCCTCTTGTACATCCTTCACTCCTCATACCTTCTTCTGTTCCTTTTGGTTCCCCCTGTAACCCCTTCAGATCATCCACACTAATAGCACATTATACTTGTCCCCTGGACACCCTGTACCTCCAGTATCCCTTGTACCCCCTGCGTCCTCTGTTCACCATGTATCACCTGTACCTCCTCCTGTACACCCTTTACTCTCTGTACCTCCTTCTATTTAGTTTGTACCCCAAATACCCCCTCCTATTAATGCTATACCCCCTGTATCCCTTAGACCCCCCAGACACCCTGTATACCTTGTGCCCCCTCTTGTTCCCCTTGAACCTCATGTGTCCCCTGGACACCCTGTACCCCCTGCATTCATTGAACATCCTGTACCCTCTACATCCCCCATATAAGCACAACCTCTAGTGTGTGTTTCAAGAAACAGAAGCTCAACCTCTAGAATGTGTCATTCTAGAAACAGCAGATAATTTAACGCTTGTGACTTTTCCCCCACTGAGCTAAGGCAGGAGAGACTAAGGATGAAACTAAATGATCACCTAGGCCAAAGCTGACCTATGAACTGATTGTAAACCTCTCTGACTCAGTTCTCCACCCACTGCCCACCATGCACCTCACATATCCACAGGACGCTAATTGAAAAACATTTATTTACAGAATACAAAGAAAAAAACATTTAACTTTGATGTTATTGATTGATGTATAATTGACAAGTTGAAGATTACCATCCATCTTGGGCATGAATCTAACACACGGTGTTCAAGTGTTAATCATTCCTCAATACTGAATTACAACCTGTCAAAGGTCGGTGTGCTGTTATGACACGGTGTGCAGGAGGGACCCAGTCAACTACCCGAGGGAAACAAAACAGCAGCTGATATTTAGAGGCTGAACACGCAGCCATGATACTCTGTTAGAATAAACGCCCATGCCATGATACTGGATGTTCTCACCGTTACTTTCCATGTCAGTAATACAAACTGTGTGCAGGCTTAGTTGATCATAAATCAGTTCTGCTGATGCTTTGCATATATTAATCATCTCAGCTTCATGTTCATCAAAGCATCCCCTTGGCATGAACAGCAGGTTTGATCGTTCTTCTTTCTAAACCCGTGTGTTAAAGCTACTCTGGTCTGAAAGGGGTTTAAACACCTGAAAGGTCTGAGTGCTGATGAGTACTGACATCACGACAGGGGGATAAAGTGGGTGTGGTCTTTGGCTTTATTCCCAAACTAGCACTGTGACCGATACTGGCGTGTGTTATTGCGTTCCTCTGTATGAACCTGATTTGGTTTTGATGTGCTCAGGTACTGAAGGAACAAAGAGGAAAATATGATCATCCGTATTGACTCCTGATCAGAACCTGCTCAGGGAGTGTGTGTAAAGGTCACAGTGTGCAGAGCTGCTGACCTCCTGACTGGATTACACCCACACACACACAAAGACACACACACACACACACAGACAGGCTGGTGTTTCTGTGTTAAGGCTGTGAGATTAGAGTCTCTCTCTGAATGAACGTTGATCATGTTCTGAACCCGTGATTGAGTAACAAGTCGTTCCTGAAGAAGCTGCAGTGATGGTGTTCTATAGTGCATTGCTTGGTGGTTGCTGTGGCATTTTCTGTTAGGTGTTAGGTGGTTGCTAGTTTGTTGCTAGGATATCTCTGACTTTGAAGGTAATTGTTAGGTGGTTGCTAGTTTGTTGCTAGGATATTGTTAGGTGGTTGCTAGGGCATATTAGGTGGTTGGTAGGTGGTTGCTAGTTTGTTGCTAGCATGATATTTAAGGTAGTTGTTAGTGCATTGCTAGTGCATTGCTAGTTGGTTGCATATTAGGTGGTTGTTGGTTGCTTACTAGTTCAGTGCTAGAACATTGCTAGGTGGTTGCTATGGAATTTTTCAACAGTTGTTAGGCAGTGGCTAGGGCGTGGCTAGGGCATTGCTAGTTGGTTGCTACAGCATATTAGGTGGTTGTTGGTTGCTTGCTAGTTTGTTGCTAGGGAATTGTTAGGTGGTTGCTATTATATTTAAGGCAGTTGATAGGTAGTTGTTAGGACACTGCTAGGTGGTTGCTATGGCATTTTAGGCAGCTGTTAGGTAATTCACAGAGTGTTGCTTGGGGATTGCTAGGTAGTTGCTATGCCATTTTTGAGGTGGTTGTTAGAGGGTTGCCAGAGCGTTGCCAGGGGGTTGCTAGGTGATTGCTTTAGTATTTTAGGTGGTTGCTAGTTTGTTGCTTGGGTGTTGCTAGTTGACTTCTATGATGGTGGAAAAGAAGGACAAACTTCTACTAATCACTAATGAAACTGATAAATAAACACATGGGTGTGTAATACGTTCACATCTGTGTATTTATGTATCACGGTTGGTATCTCTAGACCCTAAACCAGGGGTCCCACACGTTTAGTCTTTGGGGGGCTGAAGTGTAATGTGTGTGGTGGCCCAATAAGACAGAGTAATATATAAATGATGAAAGTACTTCGCTATCAATTGAGTGAGTTATAAGTGAATCATATCAGGTCATGGTTCTGTATTGGTGCAGTGACAGTAATGATTGGCAGTGGGAGTCAGAGGGCTGAAGGTGTTTTTGTAACTTCAGATTTTATTATTAATAGCGTTAAGAGACTGTGTAAACATCAGTGTGTTCTCGCATTGGGTGAGGACCTGGCTTTCTGCCAGGTTGAGCCGCCCAGCAGAAGTCAATGTACAGTGCATGTGAGTGTAGTATAATATGGGTGTAAATGTGCAGAGAGCGGTGCTGCCCCCTGCAGGAGCCCAGAGGAATGACCACCAGTGGACAAAAAGGCTCGAAGATACCAAACACAGTGAAACCAGAAATGTAGAAATGTTAATGGTTAAATGGTGGAAAACAGACACTCGTTTACACGCCTACGAGCACGCAGTGATCCCTCAGTAATGAACACTGCCTGGGAGGAGCTGGTTTATTGAGCAATACAGAAATAGACTTTGACCCCACAGTGCAGAGGAAGGGGAGGAGGCTTAAAATATGCATGGTAATTAAATAATAAATAACTCAATTAAACAATAAATATCACTGCTAATACTGTATCAGTGGGCGGTTTGACTTAGAAGGCTGTAATAAAGTCATGAATGCAAGTAACAAAACGGTCGTGTAGAATCATAAATATGTACAAACCACAAATAAATGATCATCAGTGCAAAATGCGTGTGTGTGTGTGTGTATGTTTACGTGTTCTGTTCCTGTCCTGCGTGTGTGTGCCTATCTCCGTCATTCCAGATGTGTGTTACAGTGTGATAATGATCTGAGCTGTGTGTGTGTTACAGTGACACATACACACTTCTGAGCTGAAGAGCAAAGAGCACTGCAGACTATCAGCATGAGCTTTAAAGGTTTAGATGTTTCCTCAGGACTCAAACCCTGAAATATCACCAAAAACTACCACTCAGATTTTAATAACTTTATAGTTATGTCTACCTTACAGGGGACTTCTACCAGCTTTCTACCATTTCAGCTTAATTAACTGGTTAAGAGGTATGCAGAGTCACTGAGAGTGGTTTTGTGTGAAATGCTTACCTGCGGAGTCAGAAAGGTTCACCGAATCTCAACTATGCAGAACTTTCGGAAATTTGGTGTACTTCCCCTTTAGCTTTATTAATACAGTCGTTATTATGTTGTTTACACGTTTATATTGTTTATTATTGATGTTGTTGTAATTTTGCAGCTGTAAATAAGTTGTCTCCAGTAAACTATAATATCTCTGCTCTGTTTTTAGGCGCTCTGCCGCTTTAAATATTTTTTCTTTCTTTCTTTTCCTTCTTTTCGTCCCCAAAACTTCCAGGAAATCTATCAGTTCTGCTTCAGAGTCATACCCGTACTCCGGCAGGCGCCGCCCCTACTGCGCTGTGATTGGCCAGGGCTTCTACCGCTGATTGGCGGGCTGGTCGCGAGAATGAGCTCTCAGCCAATCACCGCGCAGCAGAGGCAGGAAAACAGGTGGGAAATAAAACCCGTCCGGTTATCACTCCCAGCGAGAGCTGCCGAGGTGCTAAAGTTACTAATTCAGCGGAATTTAACTGGTCAATACGTCAAAAAACAAATATAGATAAACAGAAAAAGACAAAACACAGCTTTAGGCAGCAGTGCTAGCCCTGACACCGAGGAAGAAGAAGCTGGAAGTCCCGTTTAGCTTTCCAGGCTAACGCTATCTCTGTGTAACTAGATTCCGCTAGTTTTGCAGTGTAGCAGGTTTATGAGATGAGCTCACACTAATATCCGTGTATTTGAGGTCAGCAGAGTTTAAACTGGGCTGGATTCACCTTTACAGAGACTAGAGGCACCACAGGAGGTTCTGCACTGCTGTTCTCGATGGCAGGCGGTGAGTACATTTGGTCTGAACTTTCTTCATGTTCGAACTTTCAGTTCCACCTTAAATGAGGAGCGAGACTACGTACCTGCTGCATCATTTAAGGTGGAACGGGAAATTAACGCCGATGTTTTACTGCAGTCGCCGGACCAAATACAAAACGTTAGCTTCTGTGTGGCATAGCATGTAACTAAACCGAATTCAGTTGAACAGTAGTAGAAATATCTAGTAGACATATCTAGAACTGGTAGCTACAGAGCTAAATGTCTAGAACATAAGACATTCTGGGGTGCATGCTTAGAACTGGGAGATGCTGAACTAATAAAACTGAGAGTAAATATCTAGAACTGAGATATACTAGGGTAAATATACAGCCGAGCAGTGTTGATGTAACTGTCTAGAATTGAAGGATATTGTAGCAAGTATCTAGAACTCAGATGTTGAGTTAAGTATCTAGAACTGGGAGTATTTGGGGTAAATATTGGATTGTAAAGAACTGAGACAGTCATGTGTTAAATGCGTAGAACTAAGAGTCGCAGAGAGTCTAAGGTAAATGTGGAGAACCGAGAAATATTGAGAAAAAACATAGAACTGAGAGATTCAGAGCTAAATGCCTAGAACTGAGAAATTCTGAGGTAAGTGTCAAGCATTGGGAGACACATAGAGTACATAGAACTGAGAAGTTGTAAGGTACATTGTGGGACAAATATCTAGAATTGAGCAGAGTTGATTCAAGTATCTAGGACTGAAGGATGTTGAACATAGATGTTGAGGTAAGTTTCAGGAACTGGACAGTACTGAAGTAAGTATCTAGAACTGTGATGTTGAGTTGAATGATATTGAGGTAAAATTTGGAGGACCAATTGGTGATGATAAAGTAAATATCTAGAACTGAGAGACACAATGGTAGATATTAAGAACTGAGAGATTTTAAAATGAAGAACTGATAGAATTCCGTGTTGTGTAGAACTGAGAGATACTGAGGTAAATGGCTAGAACAAAGATTCTGAAAACTGAAGTTGAGAGGTAAATATCTTGAACTGAGGAAATGCTGAAGAGATGCTAAGTAAAATATCTAGAACTGATTCTAAGGTAGATATTACACACACACACACACACACACACACACACACACTTGAATACAGTACTAAGATGAATATCTGGAACCGAGAGATTGTAGTATGAAAAACTAAGATAGTTCTGTGTTATATGTGTATAACTGAGAAATGCGGAGAGTCTAAGGTAATTGAGAACCGAGAAATATTAAGAAAAAACATAGAACTGAGAAATCCTGGGGTAAATGAATTGTGAGACACGGAGGAAAATATCTAAAACTGAGCAGTGCTGATATAAGTATGTTGTTGAGATAAATATCTAGAACCGTGGTGTCAAGTTAAATGTCTAGAACTGTGATATTGAGGTAAGTATTGAAAACTGAGATTACAATATGGAGATGTGGGTGATAGTGAAGTAAATATCTAGAACTAAGAGACAAGTGGGTAAATATTAAGAACTAAGAGACTTTAATATGAAGACAATTTATAACGGGTAGACTCTTATCTAGGACCAGGATCTAGTGTCTGCAGTGGTAGAATTTGTGGAGGTTGGCTGCAGTGTCAGATCTGATTTTCCAGACACAGGGTGAGACTGTGGAGAACGTTATCTAGAACTCATTTACTGTGAGAATTATGAATCTTTGTTCCACTGTGATTAGATCGGATGATTGTGATTAATCTAGATTAGAGTTCCAGCAGTAGGAGCTTCATTTCACCACCAGATGGCGCTGCTGCCTCGTGCTGAGAGTTCCGAGGTTTTTATGAATGAGTTTATTACTAATAGATCTTAAAGGGGAATTCCACCAAGTTTTCAAAATTCCTCCGTAATCCAGGGCTGCATGAAGAAAGTCATTCAGAGAAATATGAATTTCATCCAAACCCACCAGTGAACCTACATGTGTCGTCTGAGATATATATGGAATGCTCATGATGGGAAAATCTGGAAAACCTGAAGTAAGAACTTTTCATTGTGGATTGTTTTGCCATAGAACATCCTGCATGTATCCCTCCACCATGAATGGAGTTTAAGGCTAAAATCTGCTGTGCAGTGTTGTAGTTTGGAGTATTACAGTGTTGTAGTTTGGAGTATTACAGTGTTGTAGTGTGAAGTATTACAGTGTTGTAGTGTGGAGTATTACAGTGTTGTAGTTTGGAGTATTACAGTGTTGTAGTTTGGAGTATTGCAGTGTTGTAGATTACAGTGTTGTAGTTTGGAGTATTGCAGTGTTGTAGTTTGGAGTATTACAGTGTTGTAGTTTGGAGTATTACNAGTTGTAGTTTGGAGTATTGTAGTTTGGAGTATTACAGTGTTGTAGTTTGGAGTATTACAGTGTTGTAGTTTGGAGTGTTGTAGATAGCAGTATTACAGTGTTGTAGTTTGGAGTATTACAGTGTTGTAGTTCGGAGTATTGCAGTGTTGTAGTTTGCTGTGTTACAGTGTTGTAGTTTGCTGTGTTACAGTGTTGTAGTTTGGAGTATTACAGTGTTGTAGTTTGGAGTATTGCAGTGTTGTAGTTTGCTGTGTTACAGTGTTGTAGTTTGCTGTGTTACAGTGTTGTAGTTTGGAGTATTACATGGTTGTATTTTCTCCTCTGTCTGTTATTCAGTGAGTGAGTGAGTGGTACCTCTGTTCTGGATGTATGACGTGTGTGTGTGTGTGTGTGTGTGTGTGTGCGTGTGTGCGCGTGCGTGTGTGGTGTGCTGTAGATGTGTTGAGAGATGTAGGAGCTCTGTTTCTCCAGCAGATGGTGCTCTCTCTTGCTCTCTCTCGCTCTCTCTCGCTCTCTCTCTGCTGGAATTCCATCACTCGCGGCATGATTGCTGTCACAGCCGAGTGGAGTCAGAGCCCCACCCTGAGCGGCCTGCTGATTGGGTGGGATTCTGGAGGCTAGCTCCTCCCCCTCCAGTGCAGTGGGAGTTTCCTCAGTCATTTTCCTGCATCCTGCAGGAGTGTATGTGTGTGTGTGTGTGTGTGTGATCAGTGGTCAGCATGTCTGCGTCCAGCGCAAACAAACCGAAATCACCCCTCAGGAAAAGAGGGAGCCTTCAGAACACCTGCAGCACAGGTAACACAGAGAGAGAGAGAGAGAGAGAGAGAGAGAGAGAGAGATTATTAGTATTAATGTAATGAGACAATAATTTACTGAGTGATCCTTTGTGTCTGTGTGTGTCTGTGTGTGTGTGTCTGTGTGTGTGTGTGTGTGTGTGTGTGTCTGTGTGTGTGTGTGTGTGTGTGTGTGTGTGTTGATCGATCAGATTGAGTGTCCAGGGAAGGATTGTGTTACACACACACACACACACATACACACACACACTCACATGTTTTCCTACAGATCGCTGTTACAGTGTCTGTACTGTATTTTGTATTTTTATTTTATATTGCAGTATTCTGTGATAATACAGTGTTCTGTATTATCTAGTACCGTAGTATTGTTTATTACAGTGTTCTGTATTATCTAGTACTGTAGTAT
>JAVGWN010001531.1:0-12272 GCA_034552555.1 Semaprochilodus insignis | reverse complement strand
GTGTGTGTGTGTGTATATATATATATATATATACATATATATATATATATATATATATGTATATATAGGCCACATCAATGTTCAGCCATTCCGAGGACAATTTCCTGTAGGATTTTAGCCACTAGACCTCTAGGACCGCTTCCACACCCAAATGCCATCATGCTTTGGACACATTTTCCACACATAGAATGAGACATTCACTGCACTGTAGCGCCTCTTCTCAGTCTATGAATCCGGTCACACACCCTGCAGGTATTTATAGCCTGATCCTTGTGCAAAGGCATATGCGGGAGGCTGAAGTTGCTACCACATTCAACACGCAATGTGACTACTTTTTTTATCTGCTGAACTGAGGTATGTATGTAGACAATGCATTGCAGCACATTTTAATGTATGATATTTGTTTATTTGTTAAATGTAACATACTGGGGGAAAGAATAAAGATAAAAAGTGTCCTGTGCAAAAGAAAACCTTTTACATTTCATGTTATTTTTTCCCAATATGTTAAACTGAAAGCAGCATGGTGACGCAGTGGGTAGTGCTGTTGCCTCACAGCAAAGTCAGGCGTTGCTTTACTGGGTTGGATTCCCTGGCCTGTGTGGGTCTCCTCCGGGTGCTCTCCGGGTGTTTCCTTCCACAGACATGCAGAAAGGTGAATGTGTGTGTCTGCCCTGTGATGACTTGTCCAGGGTGTTTCCTGCCTTCTGCCCAACGAGCACTGGGAAAGACTCCCCCATGACCCAGAATGATAAGTGTCTAGATGATGAATGAATGTTAAACTGGGCAAATAAAAAGAAACTGAGCCCCAGAGTCTGTAGAAAATGTCCTATTTAAGTGTGTTCTCTGTAGAGGATGTGTTAACTTCTTTTTGCCTACAAAACAGGGCTGTACAGAGCTGTTCAAACCTGCTCATAGTCTATGCATATAATAGATTCAGCTGTACCATTTTGAAGCTTTATATATATGTATACATGAAACCACATAACTACAGTCTATCTTATTTAGCATTTATTCAAACTATTTCAGTCCACTGCTGTTTTATTGTATTGTTTACATTCAGTTTTAAAAAATGGTGGCATTTATTGCTATGTATTTATATATACAAAACTACACAACATTACGTAATTAATTTAAGTATATATTGTATAATATGACATAAAATAGAAAATACCCTACAAATTTTGCACAGGCCACATTTTATTTTTTCTCTGAATTTATCTGTTAAATTCCTTAAACAATAATAGTTGATTAAAATGTGAAAGTTAACTTAATCTTACCTACAATTAAATAAACTAATAATTGTCATTTGACTTTTGCATACAACTGTATAGATCACTTTATTGCATTTTATATAAATGCATGTTGTTTCACCACACAGTGGCAGCAGTGTATTTGTTTGTACATGTCTGTCTCCGGATTTACGCATTGCTCATTAATAAGTGTGGTCCGATTGTCATTAAAGTCACAATAACAGTGTAATGTGGGGAGCTCAGACACAGAAGAGGGATCCTTTAGGTAGGATTTATTAAAAAGTACAAAAAATGTCAAAAACCGAGAAACACAAAAATCCAAAAGTACAAAGCTCAGAAGATGTCAAAAAACCAAAACAGAAATCTCAAAAATCACAAAAGCCCAAAAGATTATGCAATATAACACAAAAAGAAACACGAAGGTAATCAAAGGTATTATGCTTACTAGAACAGCGGAATACTAGGACAGTCAACAGTCCGGCGGATAATGCTCCACAAACACCTAGGGAGGGGAAGGCTTTTAAAAGGGAAGGATAACAAGCTGAGATAGGGAGCAGGTGAGAGAGGGCAGGTGCAGGAGGGGCTAGGTGAGGGGGAGCAGGAGCAAAATCCCTCAGAATTCCGGCGAGTTAGATCTCTGGTGGCCGACATGGGAAGTGTCCCGAGAGAGTACACCTTGAGACGACCTGACAAACAGACAAACACAATTATACTTTTCATGTCTTTTATTGTGCACATTGAGTGCAGGCTAAAAAATGCAGGAATTTTGGGCCCAATCCCATTTCACCCCTTACCCCTAACACTTAGCTCTGACTCTCCGTTTTGCGTGTTCGTGTCTAGAGGTAGGGTTGTTGCGATGTTAGGGCTACACGGCCCTTCAAACGGAGAGTTATGAGAAAATTCCCAGAATGCCCATCGGTAAGATGGCTGCACAAGCGACCAAAGAGACCCATAAATATAAGTATTTTCTATGTCAAAAAAAAAAGCCGTTGTAATGTAAGGTAACCACTGTAAAAACGTTTTCTTCATAACACGCGTAAAAATCGCTAGTAGTACACTGATGTCTCGGTCGCTACCTAGCGAAATTTCCCGTTCCACCTTAAAAGGTGCAGCAACCTCAGGTACCAGAACGTAACTTCTTCACCATGTAAGGTGGAACAGGGAAATTCGATCATGAAGCTGACGATTAAAAAGCTAAGTTCAGCTTCATATCAGAAGAATTCTTGGTGGAGATAATAAATAACAGTCACCCCTCTCTTTGAAGGTATATGATGCCCTAAATGTATTAACGCAGTGAGGAGCTGAACCTCCTCTGCTGTCACTGCAGACTGACAGGGTCGCCTACAGAGCACCGCTAGTAGCCTGTTAATGAAGTAATGTAGTTTTCTGCTTGTGCTCTTTTTTATTGGGTGACTCGTTAGACTGATTGATATGAGCGCCCGCTTTCGTCTGTTTAAATAAAAGCCGCTGATGACGCGCCTGTGACATAGGCAATAATGGGCCTTATCGCTGTACCTGACAGCCGCGTTTGCAGACATTCAGTAAGCAGTGATGCTCTCCATCAGTTATCCTGTTAGTGCCAGCACCATTGGCAGACGGCTGCACGACGCAGGACTACATGCACACACACCGTTACGTCGAATGCCCTTAACACCACGTCAATGTCGCCAAAGACTGCAATGGTGTCATGCCAGAATATCATGGAGTGACTCGAATGGCAGTGGGTCATCCATCCATCAGTCTATCTATTTGTGTGTATGTGTATCTATCAATATATCAATATTTACTTTACAATATTGTTGTATATGCCATATTGTATCTATCATTGTATATGTTCTAGTGTAAAATAAATACATAAAATAAATAAATAAAAATAAATTGGCTATATTAAAGTTGTAGGCTGTTGATTGTTCCCATCAATACTACTGTAAAGAAAGCAGTAAGGTTCTAAACAATGAACTAGACATTCATCCATGCTGTAATTACAAAAGGCCATCACTCCAGTCACAACACCTTCTGTGGCATTTCTGTTGGGCGTGAAAGAGTTAACTCTCTAGATTTGGGTGAAAGGATTAAATAAAGGTCCAGCTTTGTCCTTTTGTCCCTCTTTAAAAGCCTGTTTTGTTAAGATCCCCAAAAAGTTTAGTTTCTTTCCCAGCCCTCTGAGACTGAGCGCCCCGTCCTCTCTCTGCTCTGGCTGTGGCTCTCTTTAGTTTAGTGTCAGTTTGGCTTTGGAGTTGCCGAGGCGGGCACGTTTCTGGAGGCTCTCTCTCAGAGTGAGGATGAGGGACAGAGAGGAAGAATTCACTCACATGATGGCGATTAGGAGGCGACTGGACTGGTAGGCGTGGGAGAATGAGCCATCTCTGAAATCCTCGCAAACTTCTAAGGGGAGCTTATTGAGATTCAGCGCACGGACAGGCGAGGGCAGCATCCCTGTGTTAATGAAGAGACAGTGAAGACTCCGTGGGTAAATATGCAGTGTAGTTTATTAATAAGCTGTGCTACTAAATTTGTAGTACATTTACAGTGAGATTTAATATAGAGTTATACAGTTTGTGCTATTCAGATGTAGTCGTTCAAGCTATTCTTGTACAGTAGAGCTGAGCTGGTTTGTGATGCCTTAACATTGTATTGTCCATGTAGTGTATTGCCATAACATTTCTGTGAACTGAGCCCCCAGGGTGGGTATTTGTTCATAAGATATGGCCACAAAATAGGTTTCTCATAATTCTGGCATCAGTCTATTAATGTTTGCCCTCAATATAGTAATTTGTGGCCTCAATATTGTAATTTGTGGCCCCAGTACAATAATTTTTGACGTCAATATATTCATTTTTGGCTCCAAAGCAGTAAAATACCGTAATATAATAACTTGGGTTTTCTATATAGTAAGTTGTGGCTTCAACACAGTAATAGATGGACTTAGTATATTAATCTGAGGGCTCAGTATAATAACTACCTGTCCAGGGTGTTTCCTGCCTTCCTCCCTGTGACCCAGGAGGATAAGCAGCTTAGATGATGAATGAATGTAATAACTTGTGGCCTCAGTGTAGTAACAGCATAGTATTAGTAATTCATGGCCTTAATAAATTAAATTGTGGCCTCAATATCATCCCTCTCCTAAGAAAAACATGTGTCTCTGTTTTTGTCTTATGCATGATTTAAACATTGAACAGCAGCTGCTGTTTACATAGTGTGGAAATTTTATGATGAGTGGACCAGCAGAAATGGCCCAGAATAGTTTGAGGGGGAAAAAATCTGGTTCCATTGACTTGCATACAAATTAAATTAGGTTTTGGCCTCAGTATATTAATTTGAGGCCTCAAAATAATAACTTATGACCTCAAATTAGTCACTTATGGCCAGTATATTAATCCATGGCCTAAATATATAGTAATATGTGGCCTCAGTATATTAAATTGTGGCCTCAATATAGTAATGTGTGACCTCAGTAAAATAACTTGTGGTCTCAAAATAGTAATCTGTGGCCTCAGTATAAAAGCTTGTAGACTCAATTTAGTAATTTGTGTCATCTTTATAATAACATGTAGCCTCAATAATAATACTAATAACTTGTGAATATAGTCATATATGGAGTAGGGTCTGAATTTGGGAGAAAATTAAGGAAGAAATTAGTCTATAAAACATATGACTTAGTTTATATTTAAGCCTGTGTTAAATATATGATATCTAAATTAATTCATCCAAAAGCACAACTCTCCTGAACTGTTGTTTTTGCTTGCGTCTGGTGACTGATTGGCTGTGTAGTTGCTGCGATTGATCGTGGCATTGTTGTAAAGCATGCCCTAGCTATTGTAATTTGGACTTAATTTGGTAATTTGGAGTCTCCAATGGCTCAGTACACCCAGAGTAGTGGACTAAGTGTGTTACAAAGAGTATGACCTTCAGGGAGGCATATGACTGAAACAGTAATGTATCTGCTGTGTTGCATTTAATGCATGATTTGTATGTAGACGTCACTGTTTCATGATCTACACAGTACACTATATAGGGAGTAGGGGGCGTGGAGCTAATTAGTCTTTGCATCATGTTTACACATGTACATGGTATTTAATCCTGTCTGAAACCTGGAGCTGTAATGTGCTGGGTAATTTCCACAGTTCGAGTGAGCTTAAAAAAAATGAACAACAGAACAAAAAAGGAAGATTAAAAAATGAAGGAAAAGTTTCTTGAAAAATCCTTGAAAAATCAGTATTACAGGCACACCAAAGAATTAACCGAAAAGCTCAAAAATGAAACCAAAAGCAGAGCAGACCATTAAAATCCCCTAACAGCTGCAGGTTCTTCGTCACTCTGCTCTGAAAAAAAGATTATAGCTTAATACACTCATCATCAAAATAATAGTTGCACCCAGAAGGAAGTGTGGGATTGCAGTACTGTTGGGAAGGAAGATAAAGGTTACCAGGAACAATAAATGATGATAAATTTAGACTGATATGGGCAATATTTATTGAGCTACACATATAGAAGTTTTATCTCTCAGTATTGTGTCGGGCTGCCATATTTTGTTAATACAACATGCCAAACGTCTCGCCTTGGAGTTGTAGAGGCTCTTAATGGTATCCAGCGACATTAAATCCCATTACATCCATTTTATATATATCCCATGCAGCTGGAATATTCTCCTTTATTAGACTGTGATATGTTGAATGTTGAACCATTCATAGTTTGGAGTTTTGAAATGTGTCATTTGTCTGTTTTATTTTCTCAGATGTCTGAAAAAATTTATTGTGACATCATGATATTGTTTTTGTATATTGCCGAGCTGTAACATATAATGGTGCTGACGAACAGTCCGTTTGTTAAGTATAGTTATGTTGACAGTCTCTGAGCTGTAACTTTTCTCTCATGTCTTTATGTTGAATACATTGTGCTTATTAATGTGTATTAATGTGCTCTTAAAGGTGTAATGGAAAGGTCAGCTTTCTGGGGCAGCTACTCTCACAGATGCCTGCTGGTGGTCACTTCAGCCCTCCTGCTGTGTGAGATCGTTGTTGGCCGTCTCTGCAACTCCCTTATTAACACGGTGGATGCTTTCCATACCCTCTATGTCCTCATTCACTTAACCCTGCACCCGTTGGAGATGCTGACAGGAGCTCCTGTGACCTCGATTGCAAACCCTTACACCTCCTCAGACCCTGACGGACCAGAGCCACAGCATCCCACCTCAACCTCCGATGGCTCTACAGTAACTCCAGACTCAGCCCCATTGCCATCTCCAAGTACAACCCAAAACGATCAGACTGTCGCTGGTTCTGCTACTGACAGCACCATCTCTGCGGGGGATCAGTACAGTACTTTGCGTATGAAACCCTTTGGAGCTGTAGTCTCAGCTCTGCTACTGGGCTCTCTTTGTGTCTCCATCAGTCTTGAGATCATTACCCATACGCTGCAACCCCATGTCATAAAGCGCCCTCTTCTGGCCACTGTGGTAGGTGCATCTAGTCTGCTGTTCAATACCCTAATACTGATCTGGAGAGGAGGCAGGAAAATGGATTTCGGACTTGATGGGCTTAACAAGAACCTGACCGAGCCTCAGAGCAAGGCCTTCACTACAACAAACGATAAAGGTATTATGCCTTATGTTATCCTCTCAAATTCTTTGACACAAGACCCTGTGCAAAGTAGAGGTGCCACAATGCCACCTTTACTCTTCTGATACAGCTAATACTGAAACCTTAAAGGGCTAGAATCCTTGTTCTCTTATATGGTTTGTGTGGATTTATATATACATTTTATACATACATACATACATATACAATGTAATGTACTTGCTAGTATTAAAATACATTTCTAGTACATTCAAATATACTTAATGTTTACCTAGGTGTATAAGTGAGCAGTGAGCACTGCATCACAGCCCCTACAAACAATGTTAGGTGAACATGGTGCATGAACCAGTTAGCTTGAAAATCAATTAAGACAACTTTGTGGGCAAAAATCCATAGAAAAAGTCATTTGACCAACCGTAGCATAACAAGAACTGCAACCTCTACAAGCTCAGGCGACTTCATTTAATGTGGAAGTAAATACAAATGTACACTCATCAACATGCTTTCTCAGACTCCCATTTAGTGCGCCACTAACTGGTGGCCTGGAGGGCTGGAGGTTAGGGAGGTTAGGGACTCAGCCTGGTGACCGGAGGGTTGCCGGTTCGATTCCCTGAAACGACAGTTCGATTCCCTGAACCGACAGTAACGACTGAGGTGCCCTTGAGCAAGGCACCTAACCCCCAACTGCTCCCCGGGCGCCGTGGATAGGGCTGCCCACCGCTCCGGGCAAGTGTGTGTATTCACTAGTGTGTGCATGTGGGTGTTTCACTTCACGGATGGGTTAAATGCGGAACACAAATTCCTCTGTGTGAAAGTCACAAATGGCACAAAATGGCTCAAAAACTCTCTACTCAGAGAATGATTGGCCTCACCGAAACCGAAATCCACAGTTGTCCATGGACGGTGAATTTTTAAAGGCATCACTGAAGTTTGTGTGCAGTAAATAGGGCAAACCATGAAACCATATACAATTTCATTTTAAAATATCTCAAACATGGACTTCAGATATGGTCATGGGTTCTCTGGTGAGGAACCTTCAGCTTTATCATCTTTATTGTTGAATCAGTCAGGTACAGCATTAAAACCCACCCTTGCTTATGTCACATGCAACGTCATGTGAAATTGGAGTCATTTGCATGGCTCACAATGTCAAACCTTATATAAGTAACTGTTATAGATTTGGCTTGGTTAATCCCAGCTGTTGAAAGCTCGTATGACACTATATTTAGAGATTCTGTGAACCCTAATCTTTTAAGTAGACCATATGATTGAAACCAAAATTTAAGAGTTTCTTGGCAGCTTTTATGGCTGTATATAATATTCTTCATAATAAGATTAAGATTAATGTGGCAATGATCAAGCTGAGATTAGGGACCCGTTTTTTTTTTTTTAAACACTGCACTTAAAGTGATCTTAAAACTGTCTACTCTACTGTCTACATGTCTGCCGTGTTTCATTCAGCTTCTAACTACTTCACTGCCAGAGTAAATAATCTGCTGCTTCTGTTTGATTAGAATATGGGTAGGACTAAACTTGTTATATAGGTCAGTGTTTCTCAACCATGGTCCTGGAGGCACCCTGCCCTGCACATTTTAGCGGGCAGTGTGCCTGGAAGACCAGGGTTAAGAAACACTAATATACTAGACATCAGGTCTGGCAATCTTAGTTGGCAGTATGTATATGTCAGATACCCTCAGATACCCTGTATATGTTCCACTCCCTCATATTAAGTGACTGCACTCCTGGTGCTCTGATTCCCGGACCAAACTCCGAGCTAACATGTTTTTTAAGCTTTTCTCAATTTGTTAATGGCACTTTCTGTTAAGGCTTATTACACCATTGTCGTAGGATCCTACGTCCAGCAGTCCATTTTAATTGTATTAGTGTTAGTGTTCATGTTGTTAATGTTAGGCTATATGTGGCTGTTGTGGCTACCACATGAACTAATTTCCTTCACTACTCGCCGTTATTCTGATCCGTTCCTTTTGTCTTTTGGTATCTGATATTTTCTGCTGGTACCGGTACAAGGTATCGGCTTGGTGCCACTTCTAGTTCTGACATTTAAAATCTGTGTTCTTTTTGTTCTAGCTAGGAGTAGCCAGCTGGATGAGGGCACTTTTACAGAAACAGAGGAGACAGGTCCTCTTCATGGTGGCGTACTGATGTTCTGTAACCCTGGAGCGCCCAGTGTGCTGGATCCAGAGCAGCGCCCCGAAGAATGCTCCGACCCCGCACCAGCTTCCACGGTTCACTCTCTCTCACAGTCCAATCACGCGGAAAACTCCATCTCCAGTGATTTCCAGCAACCTCAACAAAACCTGCAGCTGACAGACCCAGTGATTGAGGAGGATAACTACAATGCCTGCGTAGGCCGCACTGGTGAGAAAGGTTCCTTAGCAGCACACTGTCCCATCATGTTAAACACATACATTCAGTGTGACATCTGTAACCTGCAGCTTTGTTTAGTGATTTCAGAAAGTCTGTACAGATAATATCCACTGAATTGATCTACCCATGCTGCTGCCGCTGCAGTCCTCTTTTTTCCCTGAATAGAGGTGCAAACCAGTAGCTTTTAACATGCCTACGGAGTGAGTTATTTGTTTTGCCTGTTCCTCAGCTGTAAGGAGAAGTAGCTGCAGGGACCTCATATTCAGAGGTTGCTTCCTGAAATCTAACTGTACTCTACAGCGTGTATAGTTTTGCGACCCCCAAATAAAATAAATTAATATTAACATTCAAGTGAAACCTCTAGTAGGTAAAGTAGTACAGACTACAGTAGCTAATGCTATAGAATATGATATTAAGTTAGCTAGTTAGCATTGTTTTAACAACAGAACCCCAGTTTCAGCTTGGCAGAACCATCTTAAGCGCTGACCCTGCAACCGGGACATCTAAGAGTTGAAGGCCACAGCCATTCGTAATTCCATGAGCCAAAGTGGACATGTTAGCTAATAAAACAGAATTAGAAGTTAGTCCTCTCCTCCAAATATATTGAACTGTCAAAAGATGTCATGTTAGCAAGAGTTTGAAAAGATCCTTTACATGATGTTTGTACTAGCATTCACTGTTCCACCTTGGTGGCATCACAGAATAGCAGGAGACATAACCTAGCAATATTCTAGGTGAGGACAATCATTCTCTAAGTGCTGAGTTTTTGAGCCTTATTTTGTGTTTACACACAGTGGAATTTGTCTTCCGCATTTAACCCATCCATGAAGTGAAACATACTGACACAGTAGTGTACACACACACTAGGGGGCAGTGAGCACACTTGCCCAGAGTGGTGGGCAGCCCTATCCACGGCATCCAGGGAGCATTTGGGGGTTAGGTGCCTTACTCAAGGGCACTTCAGTCGTTACTGTCTGTTCAGGGAATTGAACCAGCATCCCTCCAGTCAAAAGGCTGGTTCCCTAACCTCCAGCCCCCCATAATAGCTGCTACAAAAGAACAAATTGCTGGGCAGGGCATGAATAGTTCAATTACTGCAAAAGCTGAACACACATTAACACATATACTACTAATAATGTTTTGTGCAGGCTGGCATAGCCAAGTGAGCAGAAGGCCTAACACGCAGATGGGGGGCTGTATGAAGAGCATCTTCACTGCAATCCACAGCCTTCTGGGTTCCGTCCTGGTTCTTGCTAATGGCTTGGCCATTTTTCTGTTTGGTGCGGACTGCCTGCAGCCTCACTGGGCTTGTCATCTACTCCCATACCTGGACCCGGTCTTCTCCTTGGCAACTGTACTGGTTCTGATGGCCAGTGTCCTACCAGAGCTCCGGCGCCATTCCTTAATGCTGCTCCAGGCCGCCCCAGCACATATGCACCTGGAGCAGCTAACAGCTAGCATTGGTTGTGTGTCAGGTGTGTTAGCGGTTCACGAGCTTCACGTGTGGCAGCTATCTGAGGAGCGTCTTGTAGCATCTGTCCATATCCACTGCCCATCAGGGATGGGAGCGCTAGAGTGTTCTGAACTCCTGAAGACTGTCACAGAGGTTCTTAACCGTTTTGGCGTGAGCCGATGCACAGTGCAGCCTGAGTTTGTCACTATTCACAGCAGTGATGATCAGTCTGCTGGAACACATGCAGGGTTAACAATGCCAGACACAGTAGATGCTGCAGTGCAGCCATACTGTAGCCTACGCTGTGGAAAAGAGTGTGCTAGGAAAATGTGCTGCTCACCCCCAGAGGAGCATCCCTGCCCTATAGCACCCTCTACTGTGGACATGGGGCCGAGCCAAAAGGATGTCGTCATTGAGAACGCATACTTATAATGACTATAAAGGAAGAGCTTTAGCTATATAGCTAAATGTCAATGGAAACTAGTAGCCTCCACTTAATACTATGTGCTAAATGTAATTGGTGGCTTTCCATTTTCATTTATTGTTAAGGAGGAGGGGGAGCGGGGTCCAATTTTATGCATAATCCAATCACTGAGATATAAACAAAGTTATTCAGATTAGATGTGAAATGGTTCAAAGTAGAGAAGATTACCATCTTATTCTTAATGGTAATGATAGGAATCAGGGGCTGTGATGTCTACAGTGAAAACATATCCACTTTATTTGCTATAAGCAGTAAATGCTTTCTGTTTGTTCTTGTTAGCCACAAGGAAGTTATATCAGCAGTCATGCATAAACAGGGTGAATCCTCTCCATCAAAAAACAGAAACATGAAGAAGCACAACAGACACAGGACAAGCACTGGGGCAATGGCAGGGATGCTAGAAGATATTAGCATTAATGTTGAGGTGGGTTTTTTTTACTCATGCATCCAGTTTTCAATTTAATGGCCTGAATTGAAGGCCTAGCTGTAATTGTCACCACAGGCTTTTAGAGGAAACTTTTGGAATGTCTGGTTCCTGTCACCACCACTGTGAATATTTTCACATCACACCACTGTGAATTACTTTCTTTACATCTTATCAATTTAATTATAGAACTTTAAGAAAAATCAGAAATACATGATTTTTTTAGTGAACTCTTTCATTGGGTGTTGCATTTTTCACAGAATTCCTTCATTCACTGTGAGATATGAAATCTGGTTCATGCATGATCGTAAGAAGTATGAAGTCACTAAACCAGGTGTCATACAGTCACATACAAACAGAGAGACCTTCTCACCCTGATGTTTTTACTGCTTGACCAAAGAGGACCTTTTATAATAAATGCTGAATCCAGCAGATCCCAGATCTCAGATCCAAAGAGAATGAAATGGTATAAAGGTACACAAAGATTTTTATTTCTCTAAAATTGTCTTATATACAGTAAGTGTCCAAAATTATTCCAGTTATTGTTCTTCTTAAAATACAACATTGTTTTACTACATTGAGTCTGACTTCTAAAAACATTTGGATATCATCCATAACTTTTATTTATTGACTTTTTCTCTGGTATAACAATTTTTGGTGTATTTCAACTTCATCCAAGTTATAAATAAAAACTGTC
>JAVGWN010001530.1:0-12274 GCA_034552555.1 Semaprochilodus insignis | reverse complement strand
GCATGCTTCAAATAGAGATTCAGACCAATTGTGGAGAGCCTTTAAACAACACCAGCTACTGGTGTCATATTAAACCTGCAAATTACCAGGGAGCTGACTGGATGTTGGCTCGTTAGGCTACTACGAGGGTCGATTTTGCCTATTGCCATAACATTGCACATTTTGGCTCTTACAAATGCAGAGCTTTTGACCTGAATAGCCGATTTGCTTTGGAAATTAGTTTCGCTTTCCTTCTCCCTTTAATGAGCCCGTTTGGTTGGATATGGAACTAATTGCATAAAAGCAGATTTTTGTCCAGATTCATAAAGTGTAACTGTGGTTCGCCTTGTTGATTTGGTCTGCCTGGCATCATAGATACTGTTCCATTGGTTAAAGTCTGGCAATATTACTATAAAATTTGGATTTACATAAAATTATGTATTAAATAAGCTGGTGTAACACCAACAGGGTATACGGTGTATATCGATAATATCGAATATTGCAATATCATGTTTTGTGATGTTGTATCGATTCTCAAAAACACAGTATTGATTTTTATCAGTAGTTTATAATCAAACATTTGTGGCCGACCTCTGATTGCTAGATAGCAGTGTTCTTTAACCATTAGACTATTCCACCTTAATGTAAACGAACAGCATAAGGGCACAACATTAGCGTTAGCTTTAGCACACCAGTGCATACGGTGGTGTGTTTTTGTGCTATGACGGTTTTACTAAAATTAGATTTGAAAAGTCGCAGTGTATCAGCTTGCTTACAGTATCGCAATATATCACAGTATACAGAATCATAACCCCTGAATTATGATGAATAATGTATAGTAATGTATATATTAAACTTCTTTTTCAAAGCAGTGCTTGACTTTCTTGGTACTTTTCTATTATTCTGGCCACAGATTCTTAATTTTGGCCACAAGATTTATTGGCTTGGAGCCAATATCCAGATGCAATGTCCATGGTATTGGCACCAATACTGACCTTTGAGTGTCGGCCAGACATGTCCAATACTGTCTCTTAGCCGTGGCTGCGCATTAGCAAGTGTGAAATCTGCCATGTGTGTTTGTCTGTGCTGTGTATTAATTTATAGAATAAAAGCCCCGTGCAGGAACTTTTCCGACTTCATACCGTTCAGCATTATCATTTGCAGTTTCATGTGGGCTAAAAAATTATAGTTGAATTAAATTAGAACAATATGGAAAAATGGAAATGCATAACAAATTCACCCCCTCTTTCAAAATCCCTCAATTGGAAATGAATTTATTTATATTTATTTTTAGAAACAGGTTATTACATTGAACTGTAATTCACATTTTCTTCAGATATTTAGACTTTGGGATGTTTGTACTGGAATTATACTACTGGTTATTTTGCTGTTACATTATTCAGACGCATATTAATAATAAAGTTTTCAAACAATGTACAAATCTGAAGAAAAAACACAACAAAAAATGGAGATACAAGGTTTTGTTCAGACAGCTAGGTATAGAACCATGTGTGGGTTTACTTGTGTTGTAGACACTGCCGACCCGGTTCCTATCACCACCAGAAGTCTGAGTCAATTAATTTCTCTCCGAGGCTCCATTTCACCCCAGACCACTCTAGATGACTTTGTTTCCATGTCACTGAACTTTGAGACAGTAAGTAGAATTCTGGTTTCATGTTATTGCAGTAAATTACACACTGAAACAGATTTCTGAGCGCATTGCCTGTCGCAGTTGCATGCTTCAAATAGAGATTCAGACCAATTGTGGAGAGCCTTTAAACTTTAAAAGCTACTATATTGTAAGTCATATTGTGCTTTGTTGGTGTGTCTGCTGGGATGTTAAGATGTTCAGTGTTCAGTAAGTATATTTAAACTGCGGTTTGTCTTGAAAACCAAAACAAAAACATTTTTAGCCTATTTGATTTATGCAGTGGTGAAAAAAAGTGGCACAGTTAATGAAGCGCTGTGAAGAAACGTGTTCAGTCTTTGACCTTTGACCTTTTCTCCCTAAGAAAAAGCTTTTCTGAGTGTATTGAAGAGATCGACAGTGCCTTAAACCATCTACACTTCATTAAAAAGAGCACAGTAGTAAAAATACATCCTGTTAAATTGGGTTTAGAGCTGTGCGGTGTGTCATTAAAATAGTATTTGCTAGTTTATTTATGGTAATATGAACTATTATGATTATGTTTATCAAGAAAATGTTCTCCAGTATCGTGATGTTCCAGTTTTGCCGTATCGCCCTCCCCAGCAAAAGTCCAGCACTAGGAGCTACTTCTTCTTTGCTCGGCCATACGTCTGTACGCTCTCTGGCTGAACGACCAGCCAGAGGACGATCACTTCCCTTTCCAGCAGTCCCTGCAGCTCGGCTCCACTGAGCCTGAAAATGCAAACGAGTCTGAGGTTTGCTGGGAGAAAGCCCCTGTGTGCTTGTTTATGCAGCGTAAGTACAGCTAACTGCTGGGGCTTCTGCTGCCGCGTGTGAATCAGAGAGCGCGCATCAGAGCTGAACAGAAAGTTGAGGGGCGGATCTGGTGTTAAGAAAACCCTCTGAAAGAGGCGGCAGCTGAGGTGTTTTTTTTTTCTACATGAGTGAGGAAGAGATAAGAGCTGGTGTGTCTGAACAGGATGTCAAAGCCGCTGCTGTGCTCAAAGAGTGGCTAATAGAGAGCAGTTTTTACACATCGTCCTGGAGGCGAAGATGGGATCCGGCCAGAAAGAGCCCGAGTTTGACTTCAGCTTTTTGTTTGAGTACAGCAGCCGGGGAGGAGAGATGGAGACGGAGAGAGGTGTGTTGGCAGGTGGAACGTATGCGCGCTGAGGGTGTCTGTATTTGAGCTTCTTGTATTGTTTTATTGTATAGTGCTTTCTATGTGCCGGTATCTGGAAACTCTAGGCTAACTTAGGTTTGGTGTTCATTGACATTCATGAACGCCTGTGTGCTTTGCCTGACTGTAGTGTGTGAGAGTGATGTACACTGTGCCTCAGAAAGCTCCTAAATTTATTCTGGGTGGCATTTAGAGTTGTACTTCTCAGACCCTACTGTGTGTCCTCCAGCTTTAATGTTGCCTAGAGCATCAGTTTTGCCTTCTGTGATATTTTATACTGTCTATACTACAATCCTGCTTCCTTTCGTATGTCATGCCACGTTTGTTATTAATTACAAACGGCTGTAAAACAGCTGTTTGACTAACGCCGCTGTGCTCTGAGGGCAGAAAGAGGGACGCCAGAGAAAAGAAGAAGGAGAAAACCTATTGTACTTTTTTTCTCTCCTCAGAATTTCACTCTTCTTGCTGTTAAAATTGTTTTGCCGCTTGAAATTCTAAAAGCAGAAGTTCTGCTCGACCACAAAACCTGTTCAAGAATTGCAGATTTTAATCTCGGATACATCTGCTTCTGGAAATAGTCTGTCATGAACTAATTTTAGTCAGTCTGCCCACGCATTCAGTGGTGCAAGACAGGTTCATCGCTTCACGTGGTGTCCTGTTTGCGTACGGCTGCGGTTAGCAAATATAGAACAAGGTGGAGGGGACTGCCACAAAACAAATGCTTCACTGCTCGAACCCGGAGCAGTGTTTTTTACAGAACTGAGTCTGTGCACTTAAAAGAAAGCAGCACAATTTAATTATTTATTTAATCTTGGGCAGACCTTGTACTTGCACTTTGTTCTCTTGTAAAATGTAGGGGTTTTTGGAGATACACACGGTTTTGAACTGGGTAACCTTGATGTAGGTGTTACATCAAGGCGTCACTGGGGGTCATGGGGAACTATCAGCACTAATTCAGTTCATGATTGGACTTACCTGTCATTGGCATGAGCTGACTGTAACACTGTTGAGTATTGAGTATTATGCTTGTAGTTAATTGATGTCATGCATTTCTGAATACACTGATGACCATTAATGGTTCATCTTATGGCATCTTCATCAGTAATGATGAATCGTTTAGTCCTGGACTACAACTAGGGATGGATGCACCGATCCAATATTAGGATCGGATATCGCTTCCTATATTAATAAAATTGACTGGATCGGGTAATTAGGCCGCTCTCCGCTTGTTTGCGATGTGTGCTATGCCGTCTCTAGCATGTTTGCAGAGTGCCTGTAGATGAACTGTTGCACCTCAGCGAGTCTCGAACCGTCGTGGTCACTGTGTGATCACAGATCAGAGCTATGAGGTGAGCTAACAGTTCCCCAGTAGAGTGGGCTCAATGTGCAGAGGGAAAACTTACAAACGGGGAACAAACAAAGGCTGCCAGGAGGTCTTCAAACGATGTCCTCAAACGAAAAGGAACCTCACAAGGAAACCTTCCGAACACCCGACTCAAAAATGTTTGTAAATTTTTTTTTATCGGTACTTCAGCAGCGTGAGTGCGCTCTGAAGAGGGGCCGACACTGTCACACTTAAGTAGCGTGAGCTGCAGGTGTTAGCAGCAGGAACCCGAGACCTTACAGTAGACTTACGAACAGGAACACAACATGGAGTGAGCCAGAGAGTCAGCTGTATGAGTAAGCTAAGTAAAGTAGTGTTTATGTCAATCCTGGTGTCTTATGTTGCTCCAACATGGTGAAGTATGCAAAGTTTATGTATCGGTGCTGGTATCGGAACTGGAAAAGCTGGATCGGTGCATCCCTAACTACAACACTGTTTTAACGGAGGGTTAACAGTGAAGCCTCTCGGTCTAGAATAGATGAGGACTATGAATCTGTCATTAATCTTGAGGCTTATTGTGCAGCAATAACTATGAACTATTAATAACTACTGTTAAATTAGTATTCAAGTTCTGAGATTGAGGAAACACACCCATACAGGATGTCGAATGCCCTCACTGACATACACTTCTTTTGTATTTGCAGAGGCTTTTAGCTACACGCCCAATGTGAGCCTATCTCTGCCCCTGGGAATGGGTAACCCCTGTCTGGCGTCTCAGTACCACAACCTGCAGACCAGCCCTGTCATCTCTGTGTCCTCCTGCCACCAGGCAAGTTACGGCCTCCACGAAAATGCCATGGGCCCAGGTTATTACCTGTCCCACGGGCTCAGGCCCAATGGTGCTCCTCCTCTAGAGAGCCCCCGCATCGAGATCACCTCTTATGGCCAGATGTCTGAAGAGGAGGTGGAGGAGAACAACTGTGTTGACCCCATAGCCAAGAGGGTCAACATTGTGACCTTGACCCTCCCCAGTGTCGATGGCTACCGTGACCCCAGCTGTCTGAGTCCAGCCAGCAGCCTGTCCTCTCGAAGCTGCAACTCGGAGGCCTCATATGAGTCGGGCTTTTACAACTACGACAACTCGCCCCAAAACTCGCCCTGGCAGTCTCCCTGCGTCTCCCCCAAAGGAACGTCTTCCTTGCTGTCCTGCCCTCATGCCCCAGGCTCTGTCCCTTCCCCCCACCACTCTCCCTCCACTTCTCCTCATGCCACCGTAGCCCATGAAGACAGCTGGACTGGGGCTGCTCCTCGCAATTCCCGTCCCACCTCACCGGTCTGCAGCGCCGGAAGCCACGGTAAGCGGAAATACAGCTTCAACGGCACCCCCTACAGGCAGCCTTCATATTCGCCCAACCAGTCGCCCGGCGCCTCGCCTCAAGGCTCGCCCAGGCTCAGCGGGGCAGATGAGGCATGGCTAGGCACCACCACTAACCAGTACACCAACTCCGCTATCGTAGCCGCCATCAATGCCCTCAGCACAGACGGCATAGCCGACCTTGGAGATGTCCCTCCCAAATCCCGCAAAACCAACCTGGACCACAGTCCTGCCATGAGCCTGAAGGTGGAGCCCGTGGGAGACGACATGGCTGTGAGTACAGAGCTCTGCCAGGACGACTACTCCAGCACCAGCCGTCTGCCTTTCAAGAAGGAGAGCTACTGTCCAGGCTTCCTGGATGTGCCCCCGCACCCTTACTCCTGGCCCAAGCCCAAGCCTTACGTCAGGTACGTTAACAAATGATGCAGCAGATGAGTTGGAAGGGGCTGTGCGGGGCAACATTGTGATACTTGAGGATTCAGTTTGAATTCTGTGAATCAGTGAATCTGGAGTGATGCTAAATTACAGTGTACTTACAAATTCATGATTGATAACGTTAACTAACCATGACTAACCATCATATACTGATACAGTATGAAATACAATACAACCTACAGTATATCGCCACAGTTCAGTGAAAAACACGTATCTCCATTTTTGTCGAATTTTACTTTTATGTATCATTTGAACACAGCAGCTGCTGTTTACACTGCATGAAAATTTCATGATGAGTGGACCCACAGAAATGGCCCAAAACTGCTTGGTAAAAAGTCTGGTTCTATTGACTTACATTCAAATTAGACGAGGCTTTTGGCCTCTCCTGTGAAGTTGCCATTTTGGAGATACTTGTTTTTCTTTGGACAGCGACGGTATACATTTATATACAGTACTAGTGTATATTAGTACAATGATTGGTCAAAAAAGAAGTACTATGAATTCAGGTTCTAATCAGCTCCTCGCTACTATATATGCTATATATTTCATATAATTTCATATACTTCTATACTTGAATACCATGCGAGCCTATTGCAACTAACTTCGTTCTGCATACACTGGTTGTATACGGAATGACAATGAAGTTTGTCTAAGTCTGTATCTAGTTTTGTAGTTTGAAATTGACAGCACTGCTTGTTGTTTAAAATTATTTTTTGTGAAACATCTTTTAAAAATACCATGATAGTGGAATTGCCTGACATTGCCGTTTTGCATTTCTACAATATGTACTGCTTTAGAAACAAATAGAATTTTCTCCGGATGACTTGAACAGCTGATGTTGTAGGGGAGCACACCTGCGCATNTATGTACTGCTTTAGAAACAAATAGAATTTTCTCCGGATGACTTGAACAGCTGATGTTGTAGGGGAGCACACCTGCGCATAGAAAATAAAAATAATAATGATAATAAAACTGATTTTTTACTCTTTTGAGTGCGAACCATCCTGTCATGAACTTTAATGCTAGTTAGCAGGTAAGCAATGAAAGTTTTTCTCTGTGTATCCAAGAACCTTTAAACTGGATGAAATATGTATTATTGTTTATTGTTAGACAAACTTCCTTTGTGGATGTGTCATGGAAATTGAGAACTGGGTGAGTTTTTTTTTTTTTTGTATCAAGCAGCAAAAAAATTGCCATGTGTGATTGCCAGTATTTCTAGTTAGGGCTGCAAAATATATCGTTTAGCTCGTCATGGCAATGTGAAAATGAGCAATAATTACATGGCAAGGCAAGTTAGCTCCTGTGCACATTGTGATGATGAGCTAAAACGATATATTGTGCAGCCCTAAACAGCAACGCTGACGATTTCATACTATGTGCTGGGAAACACCGTACGGAGCTACAGTAAGGCGTCTGGAGCACACGCAGAAGTCTTTCGTGGTGTTGATTTATAGCCTTGTTGCATTTGTGCACATGCCGATGTCTGGAGGGATGTTTTGATCATGAAATTAGGTCCACGTTTCTAATGATTTATGGGTGTTTGCATCCAGATTATGACTTTGACAAAATGAGGGGTGTAACCTGGCATGCTGCGTCGACAGTGAATGCTGTTTATGTTATTTCCTAAATTATTTATTTATTTATTTATTCGTTTATTTATTAATAAAACATAGACGTAAATATACTTTGTATCTTCAAAGTCTGCAGTGGTAGCAGCCCAGAAGAAGCCTAATGCTGAATGTATGAAGGCAAAAAAAACTTCTCTTTGAAGTCCAACAACATTTCATAAATCACGTTCCAAAGGGTGGCGCAGTGGATTATGTGTGTGTGTGTGTGTGTGTGTGTGTGTGTACTGTGTACAGCCCAGTTCCCATAGTAACCTGCAAACACACAACATTTTATTATTTTGTTTTTCATTCCCGTTTTGACCAAACCTCAGGGTCCCCCCGGTGATCAGCATGCGTGTGCGCTTTCCTTCGCTGGCACATTTTCCTGCCGGAAATCAAGTGTTTGATGGTGATAGTGGGGAACAGGAAGTGATGGTGTCAGTGCTGATGGTGCTGGCTCTAGGTTCCCCAGCCCCTCCTCCTCCTCCTCTCTCAGACCCGTTCGCGAGGTCGCGCACAGACGCGGCCGATAAAAGCGCGAGGGAAGCCGGTTCGTATCAGGTCAGCGAACACGCAGAAAGTTCCGAGAGGACGCCCGAGATTGCTGCCACTTGAGCCGCTAGGTCGCAAGCTCCGTGTCGGGCAGGCATCCGGACGCAGTGAAATATCATTCCGCTGGCATGTGTTTGAGCTGGATAACCGCGCGGCTCATGTGGGAATCTGTTCTCCGGCTGCTCTCTCAGGACCGTGGCGACACGGAGACGAAAACAAAACAGAGCTCACCGCTGTCACTCTCACTTACCGCCCCAAAAAGAAGGTGGAGCTTTAATAACATTCTGTAATATTTTTCTAATATATCATTTCATTGCATAACAAAATTCACCCCCGGCTGCTTTTTATGGAGGCTTACTCTGATGAGCTGTCAGTTTATGATAGAAAGCTCGGAGCGGTCCAAGTGGAACACATGCCTCCTTCATTAATTCCTCTGAAGAAAGGTCCGCAATTAGTAGCCAGGCTTTGGAAGTGAAGTATGTCAGGCTATGACTTCAGTCAATTAGATTAGAGACAATGATGGAATGGAAGCGTTCAGGTCCAAGCGAAGTCTGGTTTTCAGTGCTTTGATTCATGCATGTAAGCCCGTGTGTCCGTAAATCTTAAGAAACCACTTTATCTTCTGATTGGCAGCCCATCCCTGCCGGCTCTTGATTGGCAGCTGCCGTCCTGTTCGGGTCCTTACAGCCTGCAGATTGAAGTGCAGCCCAAGTCCCACCACCGCGCACACTACGAGACCGAGGGCAGCCGAGGAGCAGTGAAAGCCTTGTCAGGAGGACACCCCGTGGTGCAGGTACCCCACCCTTATGAACACAGTTTACACTGCTTCTAGCGCAAAATCACAGGACGTCTCTGACATCTGACAGTAAAGCCAGCCTGGGAATCTTTTGTCCAATGGACATGTGGCAGCACACAGAATTCCCTGATTCCACATGCACACACATTTCAGATGCATGCTTTGATAGCAGATTTAAACAAGTCCGGTTATTTTATATTTATATTCTGACTAATATCCCAAGCCTAGATTCATCTAAACACTAGTCTAACTAGACCAAGACTAGGTTTAATCCAGGTCCAAGATCTCAGCTCCATACACTTATGTTTTAGCATTTGTAATTTCTATTGGGGAAAATACATTGAATAATATATTTGATCAAGGCTTGTGGTAAGACTTGATGCTTTCTGGGTAGATACAGTAAAATTGGGATTGAATTCCAGATTTGCCATGTGCCATCATCCATGGATGAAAGAATCCTCAGCTCATTTACAGCGGCTTGTATGTCCTCTCCCTGTATGTGTACCACTGACCATCAACAGTGTCATTATTAATATCCTGCTATTGATATCTAACTGTAACTACTGAATCTGTGCTGTGCTGTGCCTGCTGGGAAGAACCCTACAGGCATATCTTGGGCTCTGTGAACATAGTTCTGGTGATCCATTTGTTTGCTAATAAAATATTGTGCACACAGAGACCTTAGCTCAGAAATGACTATATTTGAGTAACATGACATTAAAAAAATTTTTTAAATGTGCCATTTATTGTTCTCTGACAGGACAAAAAAAAACCAAATGAGCCTCTATGTAAATAAGCTCCATCGTTCTATTTAGTTAGCTATGCTAGTTACTTGGAGCTAATGCTAGTAGCTAACGTTACCTGTACTAGCTACTGGCTTTCCATCTGGACATCAACACACAGTAGATTAAAGTTGTTCCTCACTATGGAACTCTCAGTTTAAGATGATCTGCGTCAACCGGCAAACACGGATACAATCACACAGCATGGCTGCTACTTACAGGCTGCTGATGGGGCTGTGATGCTAATAAAGGTGGAGCTGCTCCTCTCTTCAGTCTCTTCAGGGTCAAACGCTGAGCGAAGCTGCTCCATATTGTCCAAGAGTTTGGGAAGAGTTTTGAAATTTAAGTTGTTTGGGGTCCTGCTAAAGATGTTGGAGCTGCAGTTGGCGTCCTATTCGCCAGCTTGCTTTGCAGAAAAGTCTGTTCTGCATTCTGTATTCTGCCACTGCACAAGCTGTAGCATTTAAGGCGGAACAGGATATTGGATTACGAAGCTGGCAAACAGGAAACGAAGTTCAGTCTCATCAGCTTCAGTGGGGAACATCAGTCATGGCATTGACAGTACGGTTTCTTGGGAAGGGTATTAAAAGTGCTGACATCCCAGACATCCTGAGTTGGTGTAATAAATTATGGGGCGTAAATATTAATAAGTTGAGACTGTTACCTAACAGTTTAGGATTTTGGAATCGGCCCGTTTTACCATACCTCTTTTGGAAATGCAGGATGGGAATCTGAAGGAGGAACAACGGTCCTCATACCGAGGTCCACGGTATGTCCGTTCCATGTACCGAACTCTCCTTATACAACTACACCAATGTAAATCCGGTTTCCATTCTATGGCACCTTTAAAAGGCTTAGTATGACTTATTAATCAATGTATTATCAGTATCATGTGACATCATAAAAAGAGCCTTCATCGTCAAAGAGTCCCTGATCTCCTCAGTAAACCGGGACTAGCAAGTAACACAGGCTTCCAGCACATGACTACCACCTTGCTGACTCTCGACTTGGTCAACCAGGCTTGTTTTTGCTTCCTGACCGCTTGAGCTCTCCATTAAGGCCAGGTGTGTGTTTGAGAGTGACAGAAAGAAAAAGAAAGAGTGTAAAGAGGAGAGCGCGTGTGCGAGTGTGCGCTTGTGAGTGACATGGCGGTGTGTGTGTTATTAATGGCCCATGAAGGCCGAAGTCAGTCGTCTACAGCACGTGGTAAAAAGTGAATTGCGGTGGCGCATATTGACGCAATTAGCACGGCGAGAGAGCACCACCTCTCCATATTGTGCTTGGCAGCCCTTAAAGTGCCCACGTCACTCTCACCTGTGTTACCTAAACCAGAACACTCTGTCTGTCTCTTGCTTTCTCTCTCTCTCTCCCCCTCCCTCTTCCTCTCCCTGTCTCTCTCTCAACCGAACTTGCCCCCTTCATTCTGTTCTTGGTTTACTTGAGAGGGAAAGCGCACCGCTGTCTGTCCGCGTGTGTTTATGTGGTTGTGAGTGACGTGTGCGCGACCATGAAATCAATAATGTAACATATTTGGACGTAGAAGCGCTGCTGCCGCGATGCTGCCGTCTCTCGGTAAAGGCAGCAGCGGAGGCATTGCAGCTGTTTTCCAAAGGCTTATTTTCTCTCTAATCAGACACGGGCACTTTCACTTCTCAGCGCAGCTGCTGTTAGCCGTCCAGTTTCAAACCTAATTCATCAACTCTCAGGTGTTATTTATAAGCCATTTCCTCCCCACCAAAAGTCATGTCTCAATGCTGAAGGTGAATTTGTTAACACAGGCGGAGAAGTTCAGCAGCCTGGCCTGTCATGCTCTTGGCATTCTAAACTGGACCCGACTGAGCTTGTGCCACTCCATCACTCATTCGGCGCTGCTGGAGTCAGTGGTGGTCTGCGGGAGCGAAAAACAGGAGCGGTGACCAAGAAATGCAAACTCGTAGGCATCGCTTAGCATGATTTCATCTGTTTGAGGCTAATTTGTCCCTTCTGCTTTTAGTTCAAGCATGTTTATCATATTTATAAAAAAAAAGTACTTCCAGCCTTGGCAACCTTTGACTTGAGCTGTTTTGAGTGAAGACTAACTCGCCACAGATGTAGAATGTTTATTTTCAGTCCCTTGACTTCTTCTTGTCCCCAGTAATTGAGGCCCATATACAACAAATCTCTGAGTTATGAAACTGATCTAGCAGCAATTTTGTGCCTTTCATATTCTAATTATTGCAGTCTGTATGGACAGAGGGAACTGTTCCTAGATCAGTGGTCCTGCGCTGATGTTTTCGCCTTATGGACCCATTGCTGCATCTGGCTTCAGTGTGGTGTGGTTACTATTATTCTTATTTTTTTAACATTCCCACCTGCAAAAACAGTTGTTCCTCGTAGGCAGTGAGTCAGAAACACAGCACCAGTGACGTACTTGTTTTGTCATTGTCACTTTGCTACCAGACACTCGTCATCAAAAGAATAGCTGCACCCAGAAGGAGGTGTGGGATTGCAGCGCTATTGGGAGGGAAGATAAAGGTTACCAGGAACAAAAAATGATGATCAATTTAGACTGATATGATCAATATTTATTGAGCTACACAGACAGAAGTAGTGTCTC
>JAVGWN010001529.1:0-12274 GCA_034552555.1 Semaprochilodus insignis | reverse complement strand
CTTCAGACCTGTATATTTTATCTTTCTGAGGCTCGTTCTAATGTAAACATAGCCCACTACAATCACTACACCCACGTTTATACTCAGAGGTGGCTGCATTTGGCTGCTCAGTATTAACCGCTGCCATTTTCTTTGGCTGAAGCAGGCTGAGAACTGGTGAGGCTGCAGTGCATGATGGGATACAGTACACCATGAAGATAGCTCCCCCTGAATACTAGAAACTCTGACCATTCAGGTCTCTTCAGTGCACTACAGATTTACAATATGGTCACATACTGCATACTACATACTACTTTTAGGCAGATTTAGTACGTGAGTAGTGTAGATACAGTGTAGACATTAGCTGTGCTAACATACATGCCATTCCCAAGCAGACCAGCTAATAGGTGCAGAGGTAGCCCACAGCAGATGTGACAAGGTCTAATATGTGGTGCTGCATGGGACAGCGCCATCTGGATCTAATGACCGCATACCAGCCCAGTCAGCCACTTTTTCAGGACAGTCGGCCTAATTTAGATAATGCCTGAGATGTTGCTCTTGCAGAACAGCTGCAGTTACAACCTGTTCAAAGCCATTTTCCTTCCACCCAGCTCTCTTCAAGTGAGGAGCGATGGAGGATTGCTCGGGGGCAAGCATTTGTTACTGCTTCTTTCCATTGTATGTTCAGCATGACAGCAGCACTGGACCACATTAAGTGCCAGTCTAGCATACCATGTCGTGTTTTTGTGAAAGCTGACATGTGTTTCCAATAGAGCAGAAAGAGAGAGAGCGAGGCTGTCAGAAACACTCTCCACACCCACAGCTTAGAATTCCAGCCTGGTCCGTCGAGACAGCGAGGCCTGCTCCAGCCACACAGGCAAACTGATTAGGTCCCAGATTAAGTGAATGAGATAAGCAGATAGAGGAAAGAAGAAGAAGAAGAAAATGAAACATAGGAATCACTAAACAGAAGAGCCGAGGAAAAGAACTGTAGGAACTGAGTTAGGTCTAAAAGGATGCATGCAGACTGATATTCTGTTTACATTCTGGAATATACTGACAGAATATTTCGTTTTCTTGTTAGGAGAAAGTTCTCTACAGGTTTAGGCTGATGTCAAGATTTCTAGACAATGTATGTGCTTTAGCTGATCTGAATAGAATGCTTTTTGTTGGAAATGCTGCCTTGGACAAACTGATTTACCTGAACCTATTGTTTAAAGGTCTTAATTAGGGAACACTGCACTGTTAAAAAACACTGGGTGCTTCCTAACTGCAAGCTTAATACTAACACCAGCTAGTGTTTGAATGTGTAGTATATAGTACAGTCATGAATGTCAAAGTTGTGTATACTCAAATTCACAATGCACATTTAGATCCAGTTGATTTTTGAGTGTGGTAAAGATGGACACTACTGTCCCACAATGCAATGGGAAACGCAAGAAGAGCGCAAGAAGAGCAAGAAGAGCGTGGTGGACGCAACGGTGACTGTGCTTTTGGCAGGACCAGAAATGGTGTAAATAATGTGTTTATTTGTTTGTGGCTGCATCTCAATTGTGTATTACATACTAATACGACACAGTATATACTCTCTATTAATCTTAATAGTGTGGGTTCTGCAGACTAGCACACACAGTATTAGTATACTGTGTCGTTTCTTACTAATAGGAAGTGATGAAGCTTACGTCATACCAAGCTGGACTCTGAAGGCTGCTTCAGCTGAGGCTTTCTTACAAATCAAACAAATAAACACATTATTTACTAGAATACTTTTATTTTCACGGGCTGTTATGACAGATTGGGGTTTAACTCACATTTGGTTTACACACCATTTCTGGTCGCCGGCCGTTTTTGATCAGAAATTTCTAAACGTGAGAAGCTACCGTTGCATTGTGGGACAATAGACATCATTACTGTACTCAGAAATCGACTGGTTCTAAGTGTGCATTGTGGACTTTTCAGTATACTCAACTTTGACATTCGTAAATGTACTATAGACTACATACTCAAAAACTAGTTGGTATTTAGTGCACACCCCGTGCTGAAGCAGTCTTCAGAGACCCATCACTTCCTGTTAGTAAGAAAGGATGTAGTATGTTGATATTTAGTGTACTAGCCTGCCAAACTCATACTATTAAGATTAGCGCACAGCATATTGTCATTGTCCACAGAAAAACAAGTATCTCCAAAATGGCAACTTCACAGGAGAGGGTAAAAACCACATCTAACTTGAATGTAAGTCAAAGAAACCAGGCTTTTTTCCAAGTGATTTTGGGCCATTTCTGTTGGTCCATTCATCATGAAATTTTCACACAATGTAAACAGCAGCGGCTGTGTTCAAATGATGCATAAAAGTAAAAATCAACACAATTGGAGATACATGTTTTTCTTTGGACAGTGACGATATGCTGTGTGGTATTAGTGTGTAGTACACAATTCAGACGCAGCCACCACATACTAAACACAATGGCTGAGTATAGCTAATTTCAAATAGCCACTACAGTCTATCTGGGATACTTTAAAAAGCATACAGGTATTAACCTGTTGCAATGCACACTATATACAAATCCTTAATGACAAAATAGATACCATGTAGTGCTTTAGCTGTTTAAGGCCATTTTGTTGGTAAATGAAGGCCTATATGTTTGCAGACTATGGTGAACTAATTTTTACAGATGAAAGTGTGTTTTGTGTGTGGTTACAGGGTTATGGCTTTTTAATTCATTATTTTAATAACTTGCATTTTTTAAAAACGTCTCTAGACCTGTACAAAATACAGACGGCGACATCTATTGAATCTACACTGAACTACACTCAGATTAGTGAACGCTGCATCGCCTCTTGCAAAGGTCAAATCCTTTGGGTGAGAAATGCAATTACGCTTCCGTATTTTACTGAGCCTGTTTGAGATATTATATAATAAACAATCGATTTAAATCGCAAAGCGTTTCTATAGTTTTGTAAAGCAAAGGAACAAATCGGTTAAAGAAGCAAATGCCCTTTCTCATTGCTCATTTCCGCATGCCACGAGGGCTGGTCTTGTGAATACGAGCAGAAGGCGGCTGGGCGTTGTACTAGGGTGGCTGATTGACGTGCACGACAGCCAATAGGAATAGACACTCTCAGAAATTCCAACCAATCAAAGCCTTCGGGCGAGGTACGCCTGACTCTAGACAAGATGGCGTATGCGGTTGTTTTGCTGCAATGATAGTGAGCGAAATACGGTGTATTTTCGTGTGAATTCGCTTAATTTCTGCAGCGCACCAGCTTTGTAAGTGTTTGTTAGACGACGCCAAGTCACCGAGTGTCCGACATGAAAGGAAAAGAGCGGTCGCCCGTGAAAAAGCGTCCGAGGGCCTTGGATGATATACGAGACAGGGGAGGAAGCCACCCGACTAGCAAGAAAATGGGGGTCATTTCCATTTCTGGTGGAAGCAACAATGGCAACAGTTCCTCCAAAAGTGAGGGAGGCTCGGCAAGAAGGAGTTTGCTCGGCGACAAAAGAGACAGTCGGGACTTTGACGGACACGTTTCTAGTCGCACTGGAAACAGCCACAGTTACACCAGCCCCGGTGCTAGCAGCGCTAGCAGCAAGAACCACAACTCGAGCCTGTCCCTGGAAGCCGCCGCCAGGAGCAATTCTCGCGCCGAGCAACGGACTCAGCTGCCTGCAAACGAAAGTGAGTACAAAACGCTGAAAATAAGCGAGCTGGGCTCTCAGCTGAGCGACGAGGAAATCGAGGACGGTCTATTCCACGAGTTCAAAAAATTCGGCGACGTGAGTGTTAAAATTAGCCGTGTGAACGACGAGAGAATCGCTTTTGTGAACTTCAGGAGGCCTGATGACGCCAGAGCGGCGAAACATGCTCGGGGTCGGCTGGTGCTGTATGACCGCCCGTTGAAAATAGAGGCGGTGTACATGAACAGGCGGAGAAGTCGCTCTCCGGTGGAGAAAGACCACTTTTCCGCAGTGGCTGGCCACAGACATTTGCATACCCAGAGGCCTCTGTCGCCGACTGGACTGGGCTACAGAGACTACAGGTTACAGCAGCTAGCCCTCGGCCGACTTCCTCCACCCCCTCCCCCTCCTTTACCCAGAGAGCTGGAAAGAGAAAGAGAGTTTGCTTTTTACGAGGCGAGAGCCAGACCTGCTTACATTGCTGAGCGGGCCGCCGCGTTCCGGGAGGAGGATTTTATATCTCCAGAGGACGACCAAAGAGCCAACAGAACTCTGTTTTTGGGTAACCTGGACATTACGGTCACGGAGAGTGATCTGAGGAGGGCTTTTGACAGGTTCGGGACCATTACTGAGGTGGACATCAAGAGGCCCACCCGCGGTCAGAACAGCACGTATGGTTTTCTTAAGTTTGAGAACTTGGACATGGCTCACAGAGCGAAGATCAGCATGTCTGGAAAAGTGGTTGGCCGAAATGCCATTAAAATCGGCTACGGAAAAGCCACCCCGACAACGAGACTCTGGGTAGGGGGCCTTGGACCTTGGGTTCCCCTTGCCGCATTGGCAAGGGAATTTGACCGCTTTGGCACTATTAGGACTATAGACTACAGGAAAGGGGACACGTGGGCCTACATTCAGTATGAAAGCCTGGATGCAGCGCAGGCGGCCTGCACCCACATGCGTGGCTTTCCCCTCGGCGGACCAGACAGGCGGCTGAGGGTGGACTTTGCTGACACAGAGCACCGCTACCAGCAGCAGTTCTTGCAGCCACTGCCGCTGGCACACTATGACATTGTGACGGAGTCTTTTGTCCACCGTGCCACTCCTGAAGCGATCAGGGTCAGAGAAAGGACTCCCCCGCCTCTGCACTTTAGAGAGAGAGAGCTCTATGCTGGGGCTGAGTGGCCAGCCACTGCCATTCGTGAACGAGTAAGGACTCCTGCCTTTGAACCCTTGGAGCACTTAGAACGTGAGCGGCGGCCAAGAGAGCCCTGGTCCCTGGAGCGCGAGCTTCCTGGCAGGGACGCTGCGCGCAAACGGCGCCTCCTGGAGGACGGGCGCCACCTGGAGTGTTCGCCTGACAGCAGCAGTGAGTGGGCGGCCCGGCGCCGCAGACCCCCCTCTCTGGAGGGGAGTCCTGGAGGCAGCAGCCGGGATGGTCGTTTGAGTGACTCTGAGCGTCCGCTTAGGACAGAGCGGCCCTCCCCGGCGCGAGAGCGCCGCAGCAGCTTGGACAGAGGGCCAGGGGAAAAACGACTCAAGAGCAGCAGCAGTCTGTCCGAGTCCAGCATCGGAACAAGCCCGTCGGAGAGAAAGCGCAAAGCAGGTGAAGCAAGTAAAGGCCCCTCAAAGAGAGAACGAGCTGAGGGGGGCTCCAAAGCCAGCCAGTCGTCCAAGCAGGACTCTGGCGGTAAGCTGAGCATGGCCTGGAATGGCATGCTGCTCCTCAAGAACAGTAACTTCCCAGCCAGCATGCACATCCTGGACGGTGACCTGAGTGTGGCCAGCAGCCTTCTCATCGACGGCACCACAGGAGGCAAGGTCACCCAGCTCCGCATCACACAGCGTCTCCGACTCGACCAACCCAAGATGGACGAGGTGTCTCGCCGCATCAAAGTCGCAGGCCCTGGCGGGTATGCGATCCTTCTAGCAGTTCCTGGCAGCTCAGAGGACACGTCATCCTCCTCTTCAACAGATCCAGCAGCATCAACGCAGCGACCCCTGCGCAACCTAGTGTCATACCTGAAGCAAAAGCAGGCAGCCGGGGTTATCAGCTTACCTGTCGGGGGCAGTCGCGATAAGGACAACACGGGGGTACTGCACGCCTTTCCGCCCTGTGATTTCTCTCAGCAGTTCTTAGATTCCTCTGCGAAAGCTCTTGCCAAAACAGAAGAGGACTACCTGGTCATGATCATCGTCCGTGGAGCATCTTAACAATCAGAACACGCACAAAAAAGCATTGTTAAAAAAAAAAAAAAGAGAAAAAAGAAAAATTGTGTGTCTCATTTGCATGCTCTGTTAAGCCTGGTGCAGCAAACTATAGTTTAAAGGGTTAAAGGGGGTGCGTATCATCTGTTCTGCCAAATGCAATGCATGGAAAAAAAAAAACATGTCTCACATAGCAGAATTGGGTTTCATATTGCAATATTTGCGTACCATTACAAGTCAAGTGTTTGTCCAAACCAAATCAAAATTGTGCAAAGCTGTATGACAGACTGGATGATAAATGGCAGACGCAGAATTAGAAAATGTATTATTTGCCAGAATACACTGTTCTAAATTCTATGATTTGTTTGTTTGTTTGTTTAGCAGTTAGATTGCAAGCAGTTGCCCACACAGGAATGTTGATTGGTTCATGTAGGTATGTTCATTTTTCAGATTTAAAAGGGTAATTGAGTTATTTTTGACTTGATGCTTGGAACAATCAGTTTAAGGATAGTCAGTGATAAAGTGTAACATAGGCCTAGGTGTGTAGTTCTGTAGACACCTGCAACGGTCAAGATATTTCTCCCGTAGACCTGCATGTTGACTCCAGTGTCCTGTTTTGAAACTGTTGCACAAGTATTTCACAAGCTTCTGCATAATACAGGCTAATGTTGTAAACAATGACAAAAGACACAAATTGTACCTTAGTATTGAAATGTTCATCATCAGTGTGAAACCGGGCAAGCAGTAAATGGGGCTACAGATCTTTTTTGTGTAAAGATTTTATATTCAAGACCGATTATAACACAAATCATTGATTATTTGGGCATAATTCTGTTCGTTTTAACCTGTTTATAAGTCAGACGAATGTTCTTCAGAAGCTAAAACGTGAGGTTCCTGTCATGCTCTTCATACTGTACTTTCATGGTAACAGTGAAGCATTCAGTCAATGTGAAATATGGTTTACTGTCCTATCTTCAGGTTACATGTTTTTTCAAGGTCATTTAATTCTAAAAGTAGTCATGTGGAGACATTTGCCATCTCATCTGCTTTTTCCTTCTCGCACACCGAGTACCTGATAATCTCTGTTAAGGACTGGTGATTTAGTCAGCCACTAGTTGCTATTGTTTCAGTGTTTTGATTATTACCACAGCTTTGGTACACACTTTAAAAGAAAGGAAACAAAAACATACATTTGATAGGATAGCAATATTTCATGCATGTGGCCTTTATTATTTTTTTGTCAGCGTTGGCCACAGTTTTGTTATGCATGCCATATTACTGGCATTAAGGAAGGTATGATACTCTTAAATTGACATGTAGGTACAAATATTGTGAGTCGAAACAGTTCCTTGTTCCTTGAATAATGATGTGATGTAATTAATGCTGTAACCATAACCAACCATAATATATCTTACATATAACACACATACATTAGCTTTAGTAGATCATACTTAAAGCAGGGCTGCACAATATAAAGAGCTTATTAGGAGTGTTTAGCACCTATTATTATTATTATTATTATTATTTTATTTTTTATTTTTTTTTTTTTTTATAGTACATTTGGGGGGGGGGTGCTCTGCATAAACAGTTATGATTAATTATAGTAGAAAGAAAATTACTGGATATCTCTGAAATTTGGCAGTGCTATAGCATGTGCTGGTTGTAGCCAGTAAATGTAGTTCCACTAAAAGGCATCCATCAGTTCCAATTTGCTTCGGATGCTTATTTGTGCAGCCCTGCGATTAAGTGTGTTCCGGGTCGATTAATCATCAGTTACTTTGGGACGTCACAATCTTACAATGTTCAGTGTGTTTCATATTTCATAATGGTAGCATATACAGTTTTTCTTTTTTTTTTTTTCTAAACCCCAGAACAGACATTTTCCATATTCATTTTCTTTAAATGTTAAACTGGTTGCAGTGTAAGGGGTCTGATGATTAACATACGTATAGGTGTCTTCTGTATTATACTTCTATCATTTTAAGATCACACTAAATTTCATTTTAAACTTGATTGGTTTGTGTATTAAGAACTTCAAAATGCTATGTATGGAAGATTTGGATATACTGTATCTTCAGTAGACATCTCACAGGATGAGATAAGGACCGTTACGTCAGAGGACTTCCCATGGCTGGAATCACAAATGATTGTTTTGAATTGATGCAGGAGCCCTTTGGATGCAGAGGGGCAAGAGCTTTCCGTTTAGTGATTGTGTATTCTCGCTGAGAGAGCAGCTTCACACTTGTGTAATTGTTTTTGTGCTTACAGTTCCCATATTTAAACGGAAAAATGACCCTCATGCTTTGTGCTGTGTTTACCTGATTTCTTGAAGGAGAGAGAGAGAGAAAAAGAGGAATCGGTCATTCACACCTTGCACAGCTAAGAAGTAGCTGTCCACATACACACAGAGAAAAGTGCACTGGCACTTATTTGATTTTGTCTTGCTGTCAATAAATTGTTTCATTTGAAGGGAGAAAGATTAATTCCTTGGAAATGAATTGAAGAACATCTCCCCCCCTGCTTTTCGGTTGTGTTTCGAAGGAATTGTTGCCCATTCATTGTTTTCTGCTCAGGAAAAAGAGAAATTGCCCATGTTTGCGCCACGGGATCAGGCATGACCGTAGGAGCCGAGGGCAAGAGCGCTTTTGTTGCTCTGAGTTGTTGATGATCAGTGTTTTCCAACCTTGTGGCCTGGAGTTGCTCAGCTTGCTAATTAACAGCCCTATCAGTGCAAGCTCCTGCTCCAACCGCCCCCTGCCCCCCACTCCCGAGGGAAAAGCGAGTGCAGAGAGAAGGGGGCTTGTGCTGCCGTGTGTTGTGAATGTAGCAGGGTTCTTCTCTGCTGGTGACCAAAGTCAGAGGAGAAAAGTTGATTTTGCAGACCTTCGGCTAAGCAGAGATTTTTCGTTTCGGCGCTGTCACTCGTGCCCTGTTGCTCCAAGGCGTGGCCTTTGCTCCATGCCGCCAGCCAGCCAGCCAGCCAGCCACCCACCCACACACGTGTGCATCAGCTGGAGGCATCCGGGCCTGCAGTAACCTGGCCGGCCACACTGCTGCCGCCCGCTTTGCATTGCCAGCACAGCCACCTGCAAGTTAAAGGCCGAATTTGAATGCTTTCCCTTTCAGAGGAGCAGGCGTTTGTTTGTCACATCCTTTGATATCTACAGATTTGATTTGATTTTTTTCACCCCGTTGAAAAAGCAGTGAAGGAAGAGGATTTCCATGATCAGGAAAAAGGAGAGCGAAATAGAAAGTAAAAGCACTTGTAGGCCTTCAGTGTGGTTTGACCTTGAAGGGAGTCTGATAGCTTTGTCCTCCTACACCTCTATTTGTGAAAAGAAATTTTAAACAGTCAGTTTTAAATTGACCATCCATCAGTGAAGAAACCAGGAAAGAAATTCAAGTGTTGATAACTAGACTGCCAGTTTCCTCAAACTGCACAAAAGTTAACATATGGAGGAGCTTACTTGCAAGGAGCATCAGCGCCAAAGAGAGAGAGAACACCCCTCCTTCCCTCATTAGTCAGATGTCTGTTCACCTTCAGCAGCTCTCCAGCAGATGATCCAGAAAGAAGGACCTCAGTCTCGCCTTGGGGTTGAGTGAGTGACAGCCAGGTGGTGGTGAGTAGGGTTAGTTTGCTTCATGCCAGGGCCTTTTCTCAAAGTCTGCCTGGTAAAGGTAAGTATTAGCTTTAGGGCAGCATCACTGTGACTGATGATTGATGTTTACTGTTGTCACTGAAGTAACAATAGATTCAAACATTAGTGCTGTTTCATTCTATCTCTGAGGTGCTTAGTAAGTATCTTTTTCTGTTTATAGTTGTTCATGGGTGATCCAGTTTGTTCTAAAAGTAGGTTTAATAGGTGTCTAGGAACCAAGTTAATGTTAGCAGTCCACAAAGAGCACCTTGAAAGTGTGTACTGCCTTCCTAATGATTACTTAAGTTCAAAAATATAGAAATTAGGGAAGGGTAATGTGGGAAACATGATGATTTTTCTTTTTCTAAGGTTTGGTAAGTTGGAGCTACAGGAAATTGTGACATTTGGGGTGGGGAAAAAGCAATGATCCAATTAAACAGGACTAAAATGTTGTGGTTGTAATGAAATACAGTTGGTCAGTGTTCATGAAATATTAACGATATTAACAACATGCTCAACAAGCCATCTAGGTGATTATAGAATCTGAAAATAAAACTGGTGAGCCTGCCCTATAAATGTTCGTTTTAACATGAATATAGAGTTTACTGAATTAAGTATTACACCAGATGATGTAACTGGATATAAACATGCTTCGTTTTATGGTCTGGCCTGTTGGAGCTACACCTCACTAATAACTGATTGCCCAATTAAGATGGAGCTTTAATCAGTCTATAGGATCTCACCAGGCAGCCCAGGGCTTATGTTTCTGTATAGCGTAGTAATATTACTAATTAATCTAGTGGAAATGAGACATTGTTGGACAAAAACCAACCTGTTTGAAGAAACAAGGCAAACAAATAAATAAATAAATATAAAATCTGAAGCCCAAATGCGCTAATGTTGCCTTTCTGTAATTTTGCTGATATGAGTGATCCACTGTTGTTACTCAATTGCGCAATGATGTGTGTCCCTAATCTGTGCTGCTACATTCATAGCATTAGTATTAATTCATAGAAATAGGTTACCGTCCCTGCACATTATTTCTGAACCAGTTATTAATCTAAACTAGGTATACTCCTGATGAGCACCTTTGCAGTTGTATCGTGTGTACTGAGTGAAATATTACAGCATTTGGGGTCAAGTTTACCTACATAGTGTACTGAATACAGTAATCAACTGAGCTAATCTGTACCTTTAAGCTGTATGCACTGCTTATCAGTTTTAGGGATAGGTACATGCATACAGTAAAGGTATGTGTAAGTGTGGGCTAGAACAAGTTTAGATATTTAGGACCAAACTAGCATGTGTGTGTTTTATTTTTTTTTCTCTCTCTCCAGAATGCTTAGTTTCCAAATTCATTAGTCTCGGAAATGCGATTAAAAACAGCACATGCAGCTGAAATATCTTGCAGAGTGTTTATCATACCTACTCTATTAATATAGAATTGCTTTTGAAAGTCATAAACCAAGATTTCGGTCACATTTTCAGTATGAATAAGCTAGTTAGCAATTATATAATTCAGTGAATGAAGTAGTGAAAAATAACCTCAGAGAGAAAATGAGGAGTACATATACTCATTTACTTTGACTACGGATGTAAATGGCAAAATCTTTAGGACCTTGTCAGTACAGTTAAATCTGGGGCAAAATGAGGCAGTGGAGTGCTCAAAGGCAGCGCACTGTTGTGGGGGTAATTACATGGAATGCAAATTCCTGTCAGTATGTAATTTAACGGTGTGTAAGTTTTGGTGTATCATTCTATTTGCCCTGTAACTTGTAGATTAATGTGAGTATTAATTTAGTCTTAAAATACAAAATGAAAAACCCATTTAGTAATGTTACACTAGGTATGACAGAAGGAATGGCTTTGGACGGTTAAGGACCACTTTAGCTTTAGTTATGTAATACCCAGCTTTAACATCTGTATACTGCTCTCGTTAGAAACACCCACTTTTACCCTTTGTTTGTAAGCTGTTTCATTACATTCACCCTTTCTGCGCTTAACTCAAGAAATAAGTTAGAATTAAATCGTTACACTTATGAACATCACAAATTGTTGCAGAGTAGCTCAGGCTCTCATTGATATTAGGACCCACGTAATCGTCACTTAATTAAGAAAACAGAATTAGAAGCAGACTTAAATGAACAGTGACACAATGAACAACCTGTCCTTAAAAAAACGATTGGAAACTATAGACAAACTAGCCATTCTTTAAAAAGGCAATGCCGTTTGATGTTTTAATCGTTTAGGGCCCTTTCTGTTGGTCCAGTCATCATGAAATGTTTACCCAATGCAAAGGCCATCTGCCGTTTTCAAATGATGGAGATACGGATCTTGCTCCAACAGTGATAACATACGAACAAGTGTGTTGATCAGGCTCTGTTTCTTTGTACAAGAGAGACCACGAGGAAAATTTTAATATTGGAGAATAAACCTTATTTAATGTCTTAATCACATTATTCAATTTCCTCATGTTGAATTATGCTGCTTTTTCTCCCTAGAGGTCTGTACTGAATCCATTCCAGGATGATGGAGGAACTTCACCATGGCTGTAAGGATGCAGTGGTGAGCAGATTCTATCTATGTGTACATTGTGGGATCCTTATTGTTAATCTCTTTCACACTTTGTTGCCTGTAAGTGTTTTTATCCCCCCGTAACCAGTATTGATGGATAATAAACATCAACTCTAGTAAATTGTCTGTTTTACAAAAGCAGTAAAGGACAACTGACTTCGGAATCAAATCGTAAGTACTTGACCCTTTTTTTTTTTTTTTT
>JAVGWN010001528.1:0-12274 GCA_034552555.1 Semaprochilodus insignis | reverse complement strand
AGCGTCTCAGACATCAGGCAGCGTATTCAGAACCACCTCATGTAGGACCTTTCTGTGAGGGAGCTTTTAGAGGGGGACGTCTGGTTACCTTCACCACCACTGGGAACAGTTCTGACTTTATCTAGAACTGAGCGTTTTGGACCAAACCACTCTGAATGACTCTGTTTACATCTTAACTGTTGAGTGTTACAGAGTCTTACCCTGTAGCTCACATGATCCATTATGGGAATGTAATTACTTTATAGTCTGAGTGAGCTCCTGTTACTCCATGAAGGGCCCACATCCTGCACTTGTTCCCTCTTGGGGTCCAGTTGAATAATGATGTACCAGAACCAGTCCATCCTCTCCTTATCCCTTAAACAGGCTGCTGTTGTTACAGAGCCTTTGAGGGCTCTGATCTGAAATGCCCAACCCGGCCACTGATCATAACCTGTATACGTGTGTGCTTGGTCCCGTATAGATCCAGGCGGCCTCTGGAGAGGTGAAATACGCCGGGCCGATGGACTGTATGAAGCAGATCTACAGGGAAGGTGGCATTAGGAGCATTTACAAAGGAACAGCCCTGACGTTAATGAGAGGTGTGTAATCTCGGTCTAACACAGCACAGCACAGTTTGCTTTCAGCAGGTCAGTTACTGGGATCCTACATGTCAACACTGACTTTTACACACCACCTGAACAAACTGCTTGAGGATGCGGGATATGCAGTTTCTGCATCAACATAACGAATATGACACACAACTGACACCGTGAAGCAAGAGCGAGAGAGCTTCTCCCCCTCATTTCACTCTTACCTGAGGTCTCCGTAACTCAGTCTGAGCTGATATTAGAGACGCAGCACCACACGAGACAAAGCACAATCGCTCACGGGCTGTAATTCAGTTTGTAGTCCAGTTTGAGCTGGTTTTGGGAATTCTGGCCCTTTAAATAAGTACTCACAGTTAGCACCCACCTTCAAAACTCAGCTGGCCCTATGTGGGTTCTCTTGATATAGACTGTCGAGTCACGCTGTGTGCTTCTTGCTATGAACCCACATCATCTTAGCCCTTCTTCTGTACTGCCCAGCTGGGATAGTGAAGATGGACAGCCTTAGGGAACCATCACAGTTCAGATCAGCTTCACAGAGTCGTTCAAAAATCCACAGTTAGATATTTTGCCCGAATCGTTCGGCCCATAGGAGGTTAATAATCAGTATTATATCAAAATCACAATTTGAAAGAGCAGCAATTCGTTTTACAGTCTTACATTCCCGGTTTTAGGTGTGAGGTCTAATAGGATGGAGCGTTTGAACTGCTTTCAGATGAATTGGACTAATCAGAAGCAACCAGACATCCATGCGCTGTGACATCACAACCACGAATTCAAGATTCAAGCGTTTATTGTCATATGCACAGAGAAACAAGCAGTTGCACTGTACAGTGAAAGTCTTAGTCTGCACTAGCTCCCTAAGTAGTAATAATAATAATAATAATAATAATAATAATAATAATAATGTTTAATTATAGAGCACCTGTCATACCGTTGGCAGCTCAGAGTGCTTTACAGACAATTAACATCTGTAATGGGAAGGAATACCACTACTATACACACACACACATACACACACACACACACACATACACACACACACACACACACACATACACATACATACATATACATATAAATACACACACACTTAAATATCATGTTAGTGTGGTTGTAACTAAACGCTGAGTTTAAGAGATGCGGGTTCAGGTGTGTATTAATGTGAGCTCTGAGCTTGACTGTCTAATAGAAGCTGAACTGAGCTCCACAGTTTAGAACCAGAGTAACTGAGGGAGTCTCTCCATGTGTCCTGTATTCTACAGAAGGTATATGCAGAAGGCCAACACCCGTAGATCTAAGATCATGAGCTGGAACATAAACAGAGAGACGTTCTGTGATGTAAGTGGGTTCTAGATTATTTAGAGCCTTATAGACCATAAACTCTGTTCTAATAGACGCAGGTAGCCAGTGCAGCTCCTTCAGAACAGGAGGGATATGAGCTCTGTGTTTAGGGTCTGTTACGATCCGAGTTGTACTACCAATTACAGTATAAATACTAAGTACTAAATATATAAGTACTAAGTAAAGAAACACAAAGATGACTAGAGGAAAAAATAGGTATGTATGTAAATCGAGACTGTATGATATGCTGTGTAGGTCTGAAAGGTGTAGGAGTAGGACGGTGTGCAGTATTAGTGCACATTAATGACAGAACTGTGCAGTAACAGCCAAATACAGGCCCAATCCCATTTCACCCCTCGCCCCTAACACTCAGCCCCACCTCTAGGTTCACGTCTAGGGGTAGGGTTGTCCAGATTGGTCGTTGAGATGGAGGGGTAGGGTGAAGTGTTAGGGCTACATGGCCCTTCAAACTGAGGCGTGCTCCAAACAGAGTGTTATGAGAAAATTCCCAGAATGCCCTGCGAGTCATCGGCAAGATGGCTGCACAAGCAACCAGAGAGACCAATAAATATGAGTACTGTCTCTGTTAAAAGCCGCTGAGCATGAGTAGGCGGAGCTAAATGGCTGTTATAAAGAGAACCTGCTAGCCGTCCTAAACGTGCAGCTCCAGACTCTGCAGGCCTTCAGGATCCTGCTTTGTGTGGATGGAGATGGTAAAGCTGGTTAATCATCTCCTAACCGTCTCCAGATTCTCGTTCCGGGGTCAGTCTGGCTCCGTGCTGATGGACGCTCTCCGTGGGTTGGCTGTGTTCAGTGCAGAAGGCTGTTTAAACAGCTGAACATTAGTTAAACATCTACAGACTGTAGTGCTGGGTATTCGGGCAGCGTAGACCGAGTCTGTCTGAGGAACAAGCTCAGCTCAGTGACTTCATGCTGGCTCAAGAGGCTTTTCAAGTTATGACAGGTGATAAAGTCTGGCACACGCTCAGTGCATTCAGCGTACGTCTAGAAGCTTTTAGCCCAAATACATGAAAATATCAGCTTCAAAATGAACATTAGCAAAAAGAGAAACTGGAAAATGTGTATATAATGTGTTCCAGGCCTCAGAATGGCAACAGGAAATATCGGCATGAAAAAAATAAATAATAAAATAAATAAATAAACAAATAAAATAAATAATGTATATATTTGCATGAATCTGTACATAAAAACTGTGTTGAATGTATACGGGGAGATACGAAGGTCTCTGATTGAGATCAGAATGGTGATGCTACAGAAACATGCTACAGATGACCAAAAGCAGGTTCAGTACCACATCCCGTGAATCCTGTATTCGTAATTTGCTATAAGTGCATTTATAAAGTGCTATATAGCTTACATAACACCTTATAATACCTAGGATAGTCTCGTATAAGGTCTCATATGTAGTTATAATGACACGCAGAACACTTTATAGAGCCAGAGGATGTGACTTCATAAAGCCTTCATAACACCTTATAATATCTGGACATAAGAACGTTGTATTGAAGACCGTTTCCACCACTTAAAGAAAAAAAGGCCATACGGTAACTCATAATTCTGACTTTCTCATGATTATGACTTACTATATGGTTTTATTTTTTAAGTGGTGTAAATGGGCTTCCATAACACTGAATATTATATTGCACTGTAAGACTTTATGCCAGGGAATTATAGGCTGCATTATAAGTTAGTGTTTTTAACACCAGTTAATGTCATTTCAGTACATTACCCCTTATAGAGCATTATAAGTGGTCTTTACAGGCTGTTATTGTAGTGGTACTGTGAGCCCTGACTCTGCAGACTGTTTTAAGTGTTATACGTGTAGTTATAACCAGTTGTAGCTAACAGTAATCATTATGAATATGCACATAAAGCACTAGAAAGCAATATGAAGGATACATAGGAGGTGTTTCCGCATGTTCCACTGGAACCTGTTTAACCATCCTTGACTCTTACTGATCGCGTTCCTGTATTTAGCGCAGTGCTGTATGTGAACCACTGGCTCTTTGTTTAAGCAGTGCCTCTGGCTGATCTTCATCATGAGTAGTGAATCTTTATTAACACACGGTCATATACAGTATCTGTGATATGCCCCCACTGGTATCAGTATAACCGGTATTATAACTAGTGTTTAACTGGAAGTGAATGAGGATTGTGAGTTATGGGCATGGCCTATGGGCTATCTGACTCCGCCCTCCGTGAGTGATTGACAGCTGTCACTCTGTCTCAGATGTGCCGGCCAGTGGGATGTACTTTATGACGTACGAGTGGCTGAAGAACGCCCTGACGCCGGAGGGAAGGAGGTAGGTCCTGAGAACTGATGATTTGATTTGATTCCCCTGGTCAAAGTCCATGTTGTGTTGATGAGCGTATTTTACCTTCACTGTTTATTTGCAGTTTGAATTTGGAAATATTGAAAAAAAAAAAATAAGACGTAAAATCTGATATTAGCCATTTCATGTTCTCCCAGTGTGTTAAATTCAGCAGATTAACAGTAATTGTGTATTGGAGTGTGCGGGAGTGTGCGGGAGTGTGTCTCTGTAGAGGATGTGTAATATGGAGTTTCACACAGCTGTATGTAAGATCATTACTGAGTGTATTAATATCAGTATTTATTCTGAGGTTTGTGTTTGTTGTTAATAGCCTGTTAAAAGCACAGTACCGTGTGTTTCCTGCTTGTGTGTTGTTTAAGTGTAACTTTAAAGATCTGACGTGAGTGTGTTTTTAAAGCCCGAGTGAGCTGAGCGTGCCCAGTGTGCTGTTCGCGGGTGGCATGGCGGGGATCTTTAACTGGGCTGTGGCGATTCCCCCCGACGTCCTAAAATCACGCTTCCAGACAGGTGAGAGCAGCTCTCATAGAAATGAATAAATGAAATATTTATTTATTTATTTATTTATTTATTTATTTATTTATTTATTTTAAATTCTTAATAATAGTATCATTTTGGACAGCTCCTCTCTTTAACTGCTCCTCTGTAATGGTACTAAATGCAGTCCAGCACTGAAGTTGACCGTGATGACTGTGCCTGTCTGAACCAAACTTGGCATCTATGTATGTCTATCTCTGAGACGTTTGATGTTTTGACGTTTGAGTTCAGTGTGCAGTAGTTCAGTGTGCAGCAGTTCAGTGTGCAGTAGTTCAGTGTGTATGTAGCAGTGTTTGTAAGTCCTCGTATTTCAGAGGATCCAGTGAGCTTCAGTGGAAAGCAGAACTCTGAGGTTGTAATTGTCTCGGGAGCAGCGATTCGTTTCTCTCCTACAGAATAGCAGCTCCGAGTGATTCACAAAGTCCAGTCTGAGAGCCGCCAATCAGTAGAACGGTTCTGTTCTCCATTAGTTGAGTCTGAGAGTTAATGTGTGGTGGTGTTTGCTGCCCCCTGCAGCTCCGGAGGGGAAATACCCCAATGGCTTCCGGGACGTCCTGAGGGAGCTGATCAGAGAGGAGGGGGTGACCTCGCTCTACAAGGGCTTTAATGCAGTCATGCTGCGAGCGTTTCCCGCCAATGCTGTGAGTCTCTCTCTCTCTCTCTCTCTCTCTCTCTGTCTCTCTGTCTCTCTCTGTCTCTCTGTCTCTCTCTGTCTCTCTCTCTCTCTCTCTCTCTCTCTCTCACTCACTCACTCACACTCACACACACACACACACATATACGTACAACCCACTGTGTGAATCTGTATGTTGTTTGTGGTGGTCTGAGTGTAAGCACTCCTCTGCACAGACGCACCACCTACACACTCTAATACACACTAACAGTCCGGAGTGAGATGTGCAGACTGCCGGATTAAAGTTCTCCGGGATCCTGTTAAAGATGTGGAAGCCGGAGTTCCTATTCTCCAGCTGATCTTGGGATTTGTCCGTTCCACCTTACATAGAGCTGAAGCTACATTCTGGCACCTGTACAAGCTGTGGCATTTAAGGTGGAATGTTGGATTAAGTAGCTGGTGAATAGGAAGCAACTTCAGCCTGGTTTAAAGACGTGCTTAATCCGGTTTTCTCTAGTACCTAATGTGCTCTCTCTCTCTTATAAGCTCTCTCTCTCTCTCTCTCTCTCTCTCTCTCTCATATGCAGGCCTGCTTCCTGGGATTTGAGTTGGCCATGAAGTTTTTGAACTGGGTCGCTCCCAACCTGTGATCTGTCCAAGGTCCCAAAGCCAGAGACGGTGCCTGAATGTCTCCCACCTGCGGTCACCTGTACTGGGACTGTTTAACTCCAGCGGTGGAGCTGCAGAATATAGACAGGACGTCGTATAGTGATTATATTAATACACATGATCGAGATACACTTTGCACTATATTAAAGGGGAAATCCACCAATTTCTGCATAATTCAGTATTTGAGGTGTAAACAGAGTGATTGAGAGCGGGTCTGGTGTGAGATGGTTCTGGTGTTCTTTACAGTGGTGGTGATGGGAACCAGGGTTCTCCATGTCTAGAACACACATACTTTATCAACTATCTAGAACCACATCAGGCAGCGTATTCAGAACCACCTCATGTAGGAACTTTCTGTGAGGGAGCTTTTAGAGGGGGACGTCTGGTTACCTTCACCACCACTGTAACAGTTCTATCTAGAACGGGGCGTTTCACACCGAACCCACTCTGAGTGACTCTGTTTACATCTTTTGAAAATTCTGAACTTGGTGGAGTTTCCCTTTATACACACATTGGTGAGTCAGTAATGTGGGGTGGTTAAAGACGCTTTGACAGAAATAATGTTCTTGAATTCAACTGAAACAGACTCAGATACTCACCTGGAGCTGTGATTGGTCAGGATGCTCACAGCATGCTGTGATTGGCTGGGGTGCTCATTTGCATATGGAACCCCCTGTGATATTAGTGTTATGAAGGCCGGTATCACAGTGATGACTATATTGTGCAGCTCTACCGTGCGCCAGCAGTAAGCTGTAGCAAACCGACAAACGAGCGTCAGGACTTCAGCCATTCAACTCAACTCTTTTATTTTTATTTTATTATTTTTTAAGTAGTTTTGAAGAGGACTGAGGATGTGCCTTATCGAGATCAGGCTGTGAATTCAGTCTCTGCTCTTCAGGGAAAAACACTCTCCTGTCGTTTCTCCACCTCTCCATATCTAGAACACACCTTTTAAGGAGCACTTCAGTTTCTTCAGCCTGATCTCTGTCAGCCGCGTCTGTAACGTGTGATCGATTAGCACAGACGGTCGTCTCAACACGTCTCCCTGAACTCCGAGCTGAACAGGAAGCTGTCTGACCCAAAGCTCTTATGATGGAAGTCAGTGGGCAGCTGCAGAGAACCTTGAGTACATATGAAGTATGTGACTGTATAGTGTGGATGAATACTACAGAACACGAACACAGTTCCTTCAAAAGTAGTTCCGGCTGCTTTTGTACCAAATTTAGTCTTCGCCGTTCTGGTTACTCCGGTTGTCCCAAATGTGGAGCTGTTTAGCGTCTGACGTTTGCCTCATAATATCTTTACCTTTAATATCTTTCCATTACTTCGGTTTTCCCTAAGGTTTCCTGTGATCACCCATTAAAAAAGGGAATTCCAGGAATTTTTCAGAAGAATTCCAGAATAATTTGGCGAGTGAGAGTGGGTTGGGTGTGAGATGATGGTTCACATGTTCTGTACAGTGGTGGTGATGGGAACCAGGGTTCTCCATGTCTACAATACACATATAGACATTCTATTGACTATCTAAACCACCAGTGAACCTACACGTGTCTTCTGAGTGTATATGGAATGTTGATGATGGAAAATCTGGAAAACCTGGAAATACTAAGTTTCTTTGGGGGACTATTTGACCTCCCAGCGCCCTGCAGCATGTATCCCTCCACCATGAATGGAGTTTAAGCTGAAATCTTCTCCACACTATCATAAACAGCGTCTCAGACATCAGGCAGCGTATTCAGAACCACCTCATGTAGGAACTTTCTGTGAGGGAGCTTTTAGAGGGGGACGTCTGGTTACCTTCACCACCACTGGGAACAGCTCTGACTCTGCGTTTCACACCGAACCACTCTGAATCACTCTGTTTACATCTCATCAGTTTATTTATTAATTATTTTATACTGAAAAATCTGTTTTCAGTTTTCCTTTAAATTCTTTCCTGTTAAACAAATGAAGAACCGATCATGCAGTTGCCGCAGCTGCCTACTGACCTCTGTTCTAAGTGATTTTAATGTTTTGATTTGTTGGTTCTCTGAGCGTTTCTAAGTTCAGGGGAACGTGTTTAGATCCCTGTCTGTGCGTTAGATGGCGGTTAGGCTGAGAAATGATCCGAAGTGTTCCTGTTCAGAAGCCTCCAGAGCACACGCAGCATTCTGAGCTGCTTCTAGTGGAACCTGCCTTGTGTCACCCAGAAGTGCGGTACAGTTCCCTGTTCACGTGATGGTCATACCGCGTCACCAGACTCGCAGCTGATTAACCAAAATCCATAACGCAGGCTGAATGTCACCCGTAGCTGTTCTGACGTGTGATTCTGATTCATTCTCTTCTCGTGCCTTTGTTGTTGCTCATTTGACCGACAGCTCAGGCGTGTTGTCGTTATTGTTGTTGGTGTTTTTGTTTTGCTCCATCATGTACAATAAAACAGACAGTTTTAGGTTTTGAGATGTGTCGAGTGGATATTGATTGATTGCAGTGCAGTGGTGTGTAGATGAGTCTGCTTTCGACCCTCCGGGGCTCGTCAGGGGAGCATCGCGTCCGCACCATGACAGCAGGGCTCACATGTACACGGCCTATCAGTTCATGTCGAGTTGCAGAAACGTAGTCAGTCAGTGAAGACAAGCTTGCATCTGTGGTTTTAGCACTGCAGCTGCAAAGCTAATGTAGCTAACAAGCAATGGAAATGTATGGCATTAGCAATTAGCATGTTGCTAACACCACAGCTGAATTATCATGGTGTGTGGATGTTCTGTAATATCTAATAGACTGGATTATGTGGTTTCTGGTGCTGTATAACTCGCTGTTCTCTAAATCCATGGACTAAAACACTTTAGCATACAAGTTAAAGCCATTTCTGAACATTCTTGGGGGGGCGACATCCTTTACAGGACCCCTGACCACATCCCGTTTTAAATGTTTAATATGATGGTGTTAGAATGCACTTATATTGGCATATATTAAATATATATGTACATTATATTACTGATGTTTTTGAAATATATATGCTAATTATATTTACCTGTGCCACGTTGGAATAGTACTTTAGTTGGCCTAAAGTATGTGGACACTGGGCCAACCCCCCCCCATATGAGCTTATGGACATGCCGTTCTAAATCCAGAGGTGTTAATCTGGAGTTGCCCACCTTTCCCGCTATTACAGCCTCCGCTACTCTGGGAAGACGTTACACTCCAAAATCTGGTGGATCTGTTAGTTCTCTTTCAGTCAAATAAGCTTTGGGGAGGTCATGCCCTGACGTTGGATGGACCAGAAGATCTAGATCACAGCAGACACTCCAGTTCATCCTCGACCTCAGTGGGGTGAGGTCAGGGCTCTGTGCAGGGTACTGGAGTTCCTCCGTATCAAACTCCCCGGTCAGTGTCTTTATGGATCTGCCTTTGTGCACAGGGACACGGTCCTGCTGGGACATGAAAGGGCTCTCCCCCAAACTGCTGCACACAGCTGGAAGCATAGAACTGGGTAGAATGTAATGCTGTAGCATCAACACCACCCCTCACTGGAACTGAGGGTCCGATCACAAACTCTCCTGTTAGGTTCCAGCTGTTGGCTTTGGGCAGCTGACTGAACGCTCCTCTGAGCTCCTGGAGCCGACGCATGCAGGCTGTGAACCTCACCCTGTCACCAAACTGAAATCGATTTTGGAGAAGAGGAGCGGATCCCGCTGCGATCAATACTTTCCATTCCACAGCCCCACTAAATATGGAGGCAGTCAACTCGGTCAGGTTCAGTCCAGTATGGCCTGATCCACAGAGTCCGCGAGGGAATAGGATATGAGCTGTTTTGTCCTGCTGTAAGGCTAGCCAGGATAAATCCCTAGGTCGGATCCCTGTGGGATTTATAACGGCATGTTAGCGCTAAGATAATGCTAATCCTCTTGAAGGTTTTTTGGCTATTTTTGGTTAAAAGCTTGTAAAAACATTCCAGGTATTTCATTTGGTGGACCACACGCTGTTTGATAGGGTGAGGAGCTCCGTCATCCGGGAGGAGCTCAAAGTTGAGCCGCTGTTCCTCCACAATGAAAGGAGCCAGTTGAGGTGGTTCAGGCATCAGCTTCCCTGGCTGGCTGCCTCCCATGGAGGTGTACCAGGCACGGCCAAGTGGGACGAGAGGTCGTCCCAGGACCTGCAAACCTAGGAGCAGCTTGGAATTCCCCAGAATGAACTGGAGGAAGTTCTGGGCTTCTAAGCTTTCCTTACTACAACTGCAACTGTGACCCAAATCTGTAGAAGCTGTAGAAGATACATGGATGAATGGATCATGGATGGATGATGGATGGATGGATGGATGGATCATGGATGGATGGATCATGGATGGATGGATGGATGGATGATCATGGATCATGGATGGATCCTGGATGGATGGATGGATGGATGGATGGATGAATGGATGCTGCTGCCGCTGTTTAACATTCTTAACAACTATCCAGAACCTGCTTACACCACCAATTATGCATTATCTAGAACCTCAAGAAGGACCAGAGTGATGTTTTTTTTCCTCACACGTTGTAAATCAAAGCGTGATTGGTTGATATCTCTGCCACTTCCTGATTACGTCACTAGTTAATCTTAACCTGCAGTGTGTGAAATAAGCCCCTGGTATTCCGGGGATCCCGTGTTAGCTCGCTAATCCAGCGCTGGCTGGCTGCTCACTCTCCCTAGCGGGGCTGGAGATTCAGTAGCAACAAAATGCGTGGGTTAATTACTCCTCCTCTTTTCATGTAGTGACAGTTTTCAGAGACATCCTGGGCCGAGTTACGGGTTGCTAGGCTATGATAGACCCACCTATCATATGAACCAGTCTGCTACAGCGCCACCCTGAGGCAGCCCATTAAGAAAGAAGCAGGTGAACAGTAACAGCAGAAAGTCATGATACATGTATTTTCAGGGACCCCCTGTTAGTTTGAGTTTGGGCATTCAGGGGGTCCGACAGGTTTTTTAGGGGGTCCCAGACCCCTCATGTCCCCCTATAGTTTGCACCTTGCTAACATGTTAGGGCCTCCCAGAATTTGGGATTTGGGCGTTCAGGGGGTCCCGGACGCACCCCACTCCACCATGTCCCCCTATATTTTGCACCTTGCTAACATGTTAGGGCCTCCCAGACTTTTGGATGGAAGGCTTCAGGCGGTCCAAGAGGTTATTTAGAGGGTCCTGGACCCCCCATGTCTCCCAGTATTTTGCACTTTGTTAACATGTTAGGGACCCCCAAAAATTAGGGACATCTGCCTTGACCCCTTTTTTTTGGAGGTATAAGGGGGGTCGAGTTTTTTAGAAGGTTCTAGAGGGCTCTGTGACCCCTGTATCTTGCACCTTGCTAACATGTTAGGCCTTCAGGTCAGCCCCTGAAGGGGGTCTATTTTACCTCACAGCGCCCTGCAGCATGTATCCCTCCACCATGAATGGAGTTTAAGGCTGAAATCTTCTCCACACTATCATAAACAGCGTCTCAGACATCAGGCAGCGTATTCAGAACCACCTCATGTAGGAACTTTCTGTGAGGGAGCTTTTAGAGGGGGACGTCTGGTTCCTATCATTTCCTATACAGAGTCTGAGCGTCCAGACTGCCACTGTGGGCGGAGGTTGTTGTATGGAAATGTCCTGTTGGTGTTGGAGGTATCTGCACTAGGGTAGTAGTTATTGATCTAGCTCATCGACAGGACGTAATTGGGGACGCTGGTCTGGTTGGTAATGCTGTGTCCCCGCTCGGTTACTAGCTGGAGCATCATTTTCCGCGGGCTGCTGTTCCTGTAAAGCCTATCAGAGGATTTGCGCTGCGCTGTGAACGCCGTTTTATCCTCAGATTTATCTGATTTAGCTCCTACATGTCCTCCACTCCAGCAGCCCTGACGCTCCTGAAACTCTCAGGCCGTTTGTGTTCAGAACTTGCCTTTTGAAAGTTTGCTCAGCTCCACTGTCAGTATGAGTGTGGAGATTCCGGCTGGTTTGACGGATCTACTGAAGGGCTACACGGTGGAGGTCCTTAAGCAGCGGCCGACTGACCTCTTGGAGTTTGCAGTGCAGTATTTTACCCGCCTGAAGGAGCAGAGGAACACTGAAGGTATGGGCTGGGCATCTGTAGCATACAGCTACAATACCTACATTTATACACTCGACCTAACGAGAAACCGTAGAACAGACTCGGTTTATACCACAATACCTACATGTAG
>JAVGWN010001527.1:0-12275 GCA_034552555.1 Semaprochilodus insignis | reverse complement strand
GATCCATAGATTGAGAAGAGGTGCTACAGTGCAGGGAATGTCTCGTTCCATGTGTGGAAAATGGCTCCAAAGCAGATGTTAATGATTGGCTAAAAGGAGTGACTGCATTTGGGCGTGCCAAAGACCATAGTGTGAAGGAAGTAGCTGAATCTGCAGGTGTATGGAAGCGTACGGTCATACGGGTCTACCAGCAGTGGCTAAAATCCCAGTCTACAGGGAATTCTCCTCGGAATTGTGCCAGGGAAGGCATCCACCAAATCTGGCCCAACTGCGCAATTCTTTGAGTGTCTGAACATTGACATGGTAAAATGCCTCACTTTTAGCATCTCATATGTGTTCTATGTTCTACTGTGAATAAAATATGGCTCTGTGAGATTTGCAGATCATCACATTCTGTCTATATTTACATTTATTAACATTTTACACAGTGTTCCAACTTTTTTGGATTGGGGTTATACGATAGAGGAGTACAGAAGACAGATAATTATCATTATCTGGTAGTTTATATCGTCGCTGTCTAAAGAACAACAAGTATCTCCAAAATGGCAACTTTACAGGAGAGGCTAAAAACCTGATTTAATGTTAGTCAATGAAGTCAATGGAACCAAATGTCTTTCCAAGCAGTTTTAGGCCATTTCTGTTGATCCATTCATCATGAAATTTTCATACAGTGTAAACACAAGCTGCTGTGTTCAAATGACACATAATAGTAAAAATCAACAAAAATAGAAATACATGTTTTTCATTGGACAGCGATGATATGTAAATTTGTATGTATATGCAATGTGCAATATGTACATGTACCAGAACCTTACTGCATGTGCATGTTTACCTATTAAATACTAGTTTTGTGCTACAATGTAAAATGAAGTGCTACCAGTATTGGTATGTGTTATGCAACAGTTAGTTCCAACAGTGCACCATGATTGGTTGAGACACATATTACTCATGCTGTTTTTATAATAACAGCATGTTTTTTTTTTTTGTTTTTTTTTTACAATAACTGTATAATTCCTCAGAGCACTGAGCACAGAGCAAGTAATGACTCACACTGACACTCCAGTTAACCCTTATTAAGTTTATAGTTTACCTGAAATGGACACATTAGATAACGTCTATACGATTTGACCTGTAGTCCACTGGGTCAGCTTTTAAAGAAGAGTATGACAGCAGGTCTACATCCAGTTCATTGCCTCTAAGTGAATTCTGGTCAGCACCTGTGACGGAACAACTAACCCAAACTGGAATTCTCCAGAAACCAACAATTCAGCAAACAAGATGGGCTGTGAATGCTTTACAGACTGACTGGAACAAAACAGCATTCAGGTTCAACTTTTTTCAGGTTCAACTCAGTTTTACGGCCCTATTCATGAAACTAAAGGGTACTACTTTTTGTGGTGGAAGGATTTGCCAATATTAAGGCACATTTAATTCAAACTGATAGGCCGGTGCTTGATGGTACAGATGGATAATGACCCCCCTGTGAAAAGCAACCCAGGAGCTTCCTAAGGCAAAGAGATGGAATGTTCACCAATCAAGCATGCTTTTCAGTGAAGGCAAAAAGACCCTCAAACAAGCAGCAACTAGAGGCAGCAGTGAAATAAAGTTAAGGCCTGGCAAAGCATCCCAGTCCCAACATTTGGTGATGCCTTCGGATTCGAGACTTTATTGACTGCAAAGGATTTGCGTCTGAGTATCAAAAATAATCTTTGTATTGATCTTATGTCAAGTTACATTGGAACCTGTAAAATGGATTTTCGTCCCTTGAATTAAAGCTGAAAGTCTACACCTCCATCTTGCTTCATTCCCAATCCATTGTGCTGATGCACATACTTATGGACCTGGCTGCAAGGGTGTAGGAGTGAGTTTGACACTGGCGGCGGGGAGGGCACATTTGCTGCTATAAATCAAAGCCCACCCCATCCCCTACAATATTAGCTAGCTATAAGCTGATCCCAAGATCTAATACATAGTTATTTTCATAGCTGTAATTAGCCGCCGTTGCTATTGGTGTTACTGACCCCAAAGCCGGTAAAAGCTGACTTCAGGCTAGATGCGGGCTGGAGGTCAGGGAACAAGCCTTGTCATCGGAAAGCCGCCGGTTAAATTCCCTGAACTGAAAGGACATGACTGAAGTGCGCTTGAGCAAAGCACCCAACCCGGGTGCCATGGATAGCGCTGCCGACCACTCTGGGCATGTGTGCTCACTGCCCCCTAGTGTGTTGGTGTTTCACTGCACGGTTGGGTTAAATGCAGAGGTTGAATTCCTCTGTGTGTAAGCACAATTGGCAAAATGGGTCTAATCTATCAATGAGGCGCAAGCTGAGGGCAGTGAAGCTGGCGATTAAGCCTTAAAACAAGCTAAAAGAAGACAAAGCACCATCGCCGAAACGCGCTAACTAACTCTCTGGTCGCACATTCAGTCACTTCTGTTTCCAGTATTCCATCCCACCCGGTTCCTACACCTATGTTTGACTGTATGTCATTATTAGAGTGTATTGAAAACCTTTTGCCCTAAAAGTGCTTTCAACACCTGAAAGGTTTGAGTGCTGATGAACGCTGACATCTCAACAAGTGGGTAAAATGGGATTTGGCGTTATTCCCAAAGAAGCGCTTTAATCAGGTGGTCCATCAGTTTTGCACTGTTTCCAAAGACTCAATCTAAATAGATTTCTGTTTAACCCTGAGAAGTCAGAGTTAGCATGATTTCACATTTCAGCCATGCTAGCTTACATTACATCTGTCTGCTTATTAAGATGTGATGTATCGATTGTCACATCAGGGTCCAAGTCTCTACTGCGTTGGCTTATGTTCTAATTGTTGGAATATATCTAGTCTAGAAGAAGAAACGGCTGCAGTTGATAGGTTAAAATAGGTAAACGAATGAAGAAAAATAAATGATGATAAATTTAGACTGATATGGGGAATATTTATTGAGCTACACATACAGAAGTAGGGTCTCTTAGTGTGGTGTCAGGCCGCCATGTTTGCAGACGTCTTGGCATGGAGTCATAGACGTTCCTAATGGTGTCCTGTGATAATCCATCCCATACAGCTTGAATATTCTCACACAGTTCCTGCAGATGGTGCGGTAGGGGTGGAGGTGGAATGACACCAGGCCTTCTGGACGTGTGACACTTAACAAAAAAATGTTCATCTTGGCGCTAACCAAGGTGTCTCCACACACGGATTCGCTGGCCATCTCCACCAAGAGAAAAGCGAGACTTGTCACTGAAGATGACCAGCTGCCATTCCGAGTGCCATTCTGACACTGCTTGGTGAATGTCCGCAATCGTGGCTGTTGAGTCAGTCAGTTTAGACCCTTTTAGCCCTCAGTGGTGTAACGTAAGTAAATAACGCCACGATCGTGAAAAGGTTCACGGGTCTTGTCATCATCATTTGGTATCTGAAGGAGTGTTTGGACCCGCACTTAACACTAGGCTGTGGTCAGTTTGTGCCCACCTCAATAATTCTAGATTCCAGCCCCCAGTTAGCCAGAAATTTCTCATGGTTGTCCCCAGACATTCTGGTTACGGAATCACGTCTGGTCCCAGGAGACCACCAGTTCCTCGAACTTATATAATCAACTGCTAGAACATGGCCGTAGCAACCCGGACCAGCAGTCCTGCTGTTCCAGGACTGTGGAGGAGGAAGAACATTAAACACACTCACTCTTTCCACGTACTCTTACTCTCTCACTCACACAGAGCGCTCTTAGCAAACAAGGCATAGTTTACACCAGAACGAAGATACAGAATCTCAGAATTCTAATACATCTCGTTCCAGTTCCAGTTCAGACCTCCTCCTGAACTTAGCTGGACCCCATCCATATACCATACAGATCCGCTCGTCTGAGACCATTCAGAAATGACAGAGAGGTCGTGGTTACTGACTCTTATCAGATTAAACCTGCGTTACTCATGCCAGAGGACCTGCAGTACGCAGGCAGACCTTATTTATGAATTTATTTGAGGGTGGGCTTTAATCGGGTTTACTGGTGAGACGGCTTTGTGACTGCCAGCTGAACTCATTCACTGGGTTCAGTCTCAGTCAGGAACAAAGCTAAATATTTGCTCTTTAGTGTTAGTAACATTTCACTTCTGATTTGGAGAAGTCTGTTTGAATTGGCCAGCAGAGAAAGAAGCTGGGAGTGAGTACAGTGTGGCTTCATCAACTATGCTCACTCACTCACTCACTCACTCACTCTGTCTCTGTCTGTCTGTCTCCCGTTCTCTCTCTCTCTCTCTCTGTCTTTCTGTCTCAGTCTCCTTCTCTCTCTCCTCTCCATGAACATCTCTCTCTCTCTGTCTCTCTCTTTCTCCTTTCCATGAACACTCACTGTCTCTCTCTCCTCTCCATCCATGGTCTCTCTCTCTCTCCGTCTCTTTCTTTTTCCTCTCCATCGTCACTCTGTCCATCTTTCTCTGTCTTCTCCCTCTCTCTCTTTCAACACACTCTCTCTCTATCTCCTTTTCATCAACATTCTTTCTCTCTGCCTCACCGTCTCCCTCCCCCTTTTTCTCTCTCTCACTCCATCAACACACACTCTCTCTCTGTCTTGGTCTCCTTCTCTCTCTCCTCTCCATGAACAGTCTCTCTCTCCTGGTCTCTCGTTCTCCTCTCCATGAACACTCTCTCTGTCTCTCTCTCCTCTCCATCCATGCTCTCTCTCTCTGTCTCTCTTTCTCCTATCCATAGCCACCGTCTGTCTCTCTCTTTTTCTTCTCTTCTCTCTCTCTCTCTCTCTCTCTCTCTCTCAAAACGCTCTTTCTTTTTTACCCTTTCCTCTCTCTCTCATTCTCTCTCTGTATGTAGTCTCTCTTCCTCTTACCTTAATTTCTCTCCTTCTCTCTCTCTCACTGTGTATGTTTCTGTCGTCCCCTCTCTTTTCTCTCACTCTCTCTATAACTACCTTTTCTTTCCTCTCTTTCTGTCTTTGTCTTTCTCATCCCTCTCTCTCTCTCTCTCTCTCTCTGTCTTTCTCTCTTTCTCCCTCTCTACCTCTCTATCTCTCTGTCTCTCCTCCTTCTTTGTTCTCTCCTTTCATCTCTTTCTTTCTCTCTTCATTCTGTGTGTGTGTGTGTGTGTGTGTGTCTCTGTCTCTTACCATTTCCAGTCCTCACTCTCTTCCCCATCTATCTTCCAGGAACAAATGAAGCTGAGTAAGGCTCAACAAACAGGGAGGAATGAAATTATATCATATTTATGCATGAACGCATAAAACCAAGCTTATAAATAAAAGGAAAATGAATTAGAGGAACGGCAGAATGGCAGCACACATTAGCCTATAGGAGGAGATCTCACGCTCAGCACCGCAGATGCTTTGTGATTAGATAAGGAACCTGCCCCCCCCTCCCTGATTATATATCCTGTTGTTTGATTTGATAACCCACACAGCTAATTTCAGACCTCGCTCTAATCGAATCTCCATAACCTTATTACATGCGTTCGGAGATGCAAGCCAGTGGCTGACTGGAGGACTAGACTATTTGCAGGCTCACTACACCACGCATCTTCTTCACTAATGATCCCTGTTGAGTTTACCACTGCTTAACGTGGTGGAGGTGGGTGCTCCCGCCAAACGCACCGGGGCAATTTCCAACGGCTGAATCGATTTCTCTCCAGGCAACGTTTTAGCAACAAAAATGCTATTAGCCTTTCCTAATAACGGTACAGGGCAATTATGGTAGGACGGTGTGGGCAGGATGCACCAGCTCACTGGGGCCTGTGCTGAGTTATGAGAGGATTCTGATGAATCCTGTCTCTGTGTGTTTCTCTTTCCTGTCAGACTCGGGCCTCACCTCTGGCGACCCCTGTGCTCTTCAAAGCCCCGCGCCACCGGCTCCCTGCCCTGCCCTGGCCCATAATTACATGCTCCCAGAGCCTGTTAGTCTGCTCCAGGCGTCCGTCGGCTGCTCTTAAAGAGCCCTACTTCAAACAGGGCTCGAATTCAGGGCCATTAAACAGGAACAATAGTGAGCAGCTCTTTAATCTGCTTCCGCTCCGGGGTCGAGCCAAAGTCGACACTCTGTGACACAGCCGGAGCATCTTACGGAAGAGTTCATCAAGGCTTATCCACTCGAGTGGTACTAGACGGACGCTTCTGACTACCACTGGAAGACAGTTTGGGATTTTTGGGAATTGGGAATTTGGGAAGTGATCATTAAAACTTAAATAGTAAGATTCAAATATTATATTCTACATACTAGAACATTCCGGAACACACTAAGTACTACAAGATGCTAGATGCTAGATACTAAATACTACAAGATGCTAGATACCAAAAGAAAATCAAGTCAAGGTTTATCTATATGGCGCCTTTTACACCAGATGTTGTCACAAAGGAGCTTTACTTAAAATCCGGGTCCAAGCCCCCCAAATGAGAAAGCCAAGGGCGACAGTAGCAAGGAAATACTCCCTCAGAGCAAGAGAAAGAAACCTCGAGAGGAACCAAAAGGGGGAACCCATCCTACTCTGGTTGACAGTAACAATAAAAAAGGCTTATAACTCTGAATGAATGATACTAGATACTAGAAGAAGCTATGTACTAAATACTAGAAAAAAAACTANAATACTAGAAAAAAAACTAATACTAGAACATACCAAAAAGGACTAGATACTAGAAGATACTAGAAGATACTTGAAGGAACTAGATAATAGATTATACCAGAACAAGCTAAATGCTACACAATCCTAAAAGATGCTAGATACTAGAAGGACCTCTATACTATAAGGTGCTAAATACCAGAAGGAACTAGATACTAGAAGATGGACTACAAGGAACAAGGAACTACTACAAGGAACTGAGAACATTTAGCAACAGAAGATACTAAATACTAAAAGAAGCTAGGTACTAGAAGATACTAGAAGAAACTCAATAACTAGAAGATGCTGGATACTAGAAGGAACTAGAACATACTAGATACTAGAATTAGCTATGTACTAGAAGATACGAAAAGGAACTAGATAACAGATTGTACCAGAAGATACCGAACACTAGAAGAAATAAATAACTAAAATATATTAGACGGGACTAGATACTAGAACCAGCACTTGAAGAAATTAGATTCTAGAAAATACTAGATATTATATGAAACTAGAGGACACTAGGTACTATAAACTACTAAAAGGTACTCTATGGAACTGGAAAGTATTTGAATATGAATATCATGGCCCTATTGTCGGATTATCCCCCTTGAGATTTGATCACTTTTCTGGTTCCTTTTCTGATAATACCTTTACTAGTGTACGTGACATCACAGCACAGAGAGGGGAGAGGACTATGAGCAGGGGGATTAGTGTCGAGTGCGAGGGAGGAGCAAACAAGTGAAAGAGAGAAAACGAGAGGGCGTCCTTTGTTCATTGTGAATTCATCCACAGCGTTTAGCTCTGACTCTGAGGCCTGCTGCTGAGGTGACCAGCCTGATTAAAACCCTCTGTCTACGAGCATGCTCATTTGTGTCACTCTTCGGGCCGTGCAACTGCCCCACGATGATGAATGGAGTTTGTGCTTGCACTAATATCCCGACCTCGTGTTGTCAGAAGTGCTTTCAGGCAGCGGCCGGTCGTAGGCCCTGGCGGCCGGCGGTTGGTCAGCGGCTGGCCAGGCCTTTCCTCAGCCCTGATGGATGAGGTGGCTGCTAGGCCGCACGGCTCTGCTCTGGCAGAGGCTCAGGCCTCACTCTCCGAACGTGCTGATGGGAACTGGAAAGCCTGCTGCCAATGGGGGAGAAGCCACAGGCCAGATTAAACATGGTTTCACTGGCAGAGTACAAGAAGAAGAAATGGTAGAAGCTGTCTATTCATTACGAGCGCTGGTGGTGATGTTGTAACCAGAAGTGCTGTGGGAACAAAAATCAGCCCTGGAATTTGTGGCCCCGGTGTTCGCTTGAAATAACATATCCAAACAAAAGCGCATCAAGCCAGTACTGCATCTGTGTATGTACATATAAACGTAGATGATTTTGCCAGCCTGCAAACTGCAATGTTAGCTCACTGGCTAACCACAGCTGCGCGCAAGTCACTCACTGTCACCAACCTTGCCAGACATCTACACTCTTGTGCTGTAGTGTACTGCGCTGTGCTTTGGTGCACTTAGAACTATCTGATATAATTATATTAATTTTTGTGTGTTTACTGTTGATGGTAGGTGAATTAGCCAACTTGCTAACTACCTCTAGATTTAGGAACATTTGAGACAGATTTTTACAGAGCAACAAGCAATATAAATCTTTTACGGGGCTATTGTGGTTTATTGCCATGCATGCTGCTCAGAGTATCACTAACGTCAGTCTCAGTCAACAGCTCCTCTGGCAGCAGTGCCCCTCTCTCTCTCTCTCTCTCTCTCTCTCTCTCCTGGCACTGTGCACACGAAAGCAGGACTGAGTTATTATGGATATAGGGAACAGCAACAATGATTATGTGTGGGGTGTTGAATGTCTTGGGATTACATGTTCAGGCTTCGTAGAACCTTGGTGCTATTTAGGAACCAGTCTGCGCTTGCACCAGCTTTCATAGTAACCAAGGAACGTCAACGAAGGGAGTTGCACAGGGCTGCTGAAGATACACATACACTGAGACCTTCCACCTACTGAAAACCACTCGTTGGCGGGTAATAACCAATCACCACCAGCCTGTGGGGGACTAATTGCCTCCACTACTGGAGCTGGACATCCCCATGCTAACTGCTGCCCATCCCAGAGCGCAGATTCAAGACATTTCAAGGAGCAGCTTTATTAAGCGCTGTCATTAACAGCTCATGCAATCCAGTGCTAAAGTGTGGGGTGGTAATGAAGCCAGCCCTGGGACCACTTATCCCCACCCTGCTCTTCCACACACATCATCACAATCTGACGCAAATAGAGCTCTCACGCCTTTTACTTAACAGCGTGGGAAACGGTGATGTCTGCTGTCTGGACACTGATAGGCAGCATCTAATAGCCCAAGCCTGAGGGTCTCCAGGTTAGAGACAAGCCCAGATGACTGAGTATGTGTGGCATGGGCTCAAACAGTGCCAGAGGGCTTAGTGGAGGCTGGCAGCGGCTGCAGGCTGCTGCTGGTGGTGTGAGACCTGCAAATCCCACTGGAAGGCCAGCATGGCGGGTCAGCCCTGGATGCGGTCACCCCCTCGGTTCTCATGCACCATGGTGGGAGGTGTGAAAGAGCTGGCTTGCACCCAGGACGGCGGGTATGTGCAAGGAGAGACAACAGTCGGCAGGGTTTTATTCAGAGCAAGGATCATCACAGCTTGGACCACTATGACCTTTCAGAAGGCCTTTCACTCAGTGACACTAGCTACTGCTATGACATGCAGTTCTACAGCACTGAAAGGGCCCATTGAAAATGATAGTCACCTTGATTCTTCTAAGCTGCAAAAATTAGTTAACGATATTCAGGATGTTCACAGACAAAAATTAGTCACCTTGCGTGTTTAGGGTCCTGCTGATGGCATTGCAAGAAGATGATGGTGCTATAAATACCTGCGGGGTGTGAGTGTCGGGATTCACAGATTGGGAAGAGGTGCTACAGTGCAGCGAATGTCTCGTTCCATGTGTGGAAAATGGCTCCAAAGCAGATGTTAATGATTGACTAAAAGGAGTGACTGCAGTTGGGTGTCCCAAAGGCCATAGTGTGAAAGAAGTGGCAGTGAATTTGCAGGTTCGGTCATACAGGTACGTTTCTGGATGTAGACCACATCAAAGTTCAGCCACTCCTGCATCAAAGAATTCCACAGTTGAGCCAGATTTGGTGGATGCCTTCCCTGGCACAATTCCGAGGAGAGTTTGGGATGTTACTGGGATGTTAGCCACTGCTGGTAGACCCGTATGACCGTACACTTCCATACACCTGCAGATTCAGCTACTTCCTTCACACTATGGTCTTTGGCACGCCCAAATGCAGTCACTCCTTTTAGCCAATCATTAACATCTGCTTTGGAGCCATTTTCCACACATGGAACGAGACATTCACTGCACTGTAGCACCTCTTCTCAATCTATGGATCCCGTCACTCACACCCGCAGGTATTTATAGCCCCATCATCCTCGTGCAGCACCATCTGCAGGAGTCTGAAGTTACTACCACCACAAGGTGACTCATTTTTTGGTCCGGTGAGCTTATATTATATACAGTTTTATTTAACAGTAGTATAAAGTTATGGGTACTACTTTAGAATAAGGCTACCTTTATAAAGCATTTATAAATGGTTCAAAAATAGCTTATTATTGTTTTTAGTAGATTATAAACGCTTTACAAAGTATTAATAAGCAGTTAGAACACATTACTCCATAAAATGTATATGAATATGTGTTGAAGCTCACAGGGTTTGTGTAGACTGATGGAAAAGATGAAGTAAGATCAGTAAACATCAAAATCTGAGCTTTATCAGCATAAAACCTGACAATGGTGTCGACAGGTCACCTTTGCCCCTTTTATTAATGTGTTGAGCCTGATTATTAATGATTTTAAGGTGTTTATGACTTAATTAATAGCCATTAGTAAACTCTTTTTAAACCATTCATAAACACGTTATAAATGTAGCCTTATTCTAAAGTGGTACCAAGTTATGAAATAGAAGCTATAATGCATATCTACAATTTGGTAAGTCATTATAAACTGTGAAACCTGCCTCGACAGTGTTATTTGAATCAGCATGCTAATCTAATGTTGATACCGCACACTCTGTCAGTGTGTGAATCAGTGTATACTCAACATCATTACTGCCAACTATGCAAACTGGAGATTATCACCTCACAGTCAATTGTACAAAAAGGTATATTCAACATGTGGAGATATTGACTTTTACTGATAGACAACACACACGCTCAGTATACGAGAGGCCAGAGCAGACTCCACCTGCTGAGTAGGCTCCGGTCATTCGGGATACAGGCTCCACTCCTCCACACTTTTTATGACTCGGTGGTGCCATCAGCCATCTTCTACAGCATTGTCTGCTGGGGGTCGGCATCACAACTGCAGATAGGAAGAAACTGGACAAGCTGATCAGGAAGGCAAGCTCGGTTCTGGGCTGTGTGTTAGACCCAGTGGAGGTAGTTGGGGAGAGGAGGATGTTGGCCAAGCTGGCATCCATAATGGAGAACACCTCTCACCCACTACAAGAGACAGTTGTTGCACTGACCAGCTCCTTCAGTGGGGGCTCCTCCACCTGCGGTGATTAAAGGAGGATACTGCAGCTCTTTTCTCCTTACTGCTGTTAGGCTGTATAACCGGCACCTCCCCAAGGAGAGCATCAGACACTCAGTACTGTAGCACACTATATGGACCCACTTCTATCTATATATTCAATGTGACTTCATTATTGTGCAATATTTGCTGCTGCACCCCATCACCTGTATATCACCTGTATACATGCTGTACTGACTGCCAACTTCTATAATTCATGCACTCTGACTGTCTCTACCCTCAGTGTTTAGATGACTGTCCAGATTGTCAGTATTTGTGTAGCTGGTATAAGGGAACGCAACTGTGCAATATATATCTGTGCAATTACACTTGTAAATTTGTATAGCTTCTTATTGTATTTTATTTTTTGCCTAACAATAGAGATGATTTATTTATTTTTCTTACATTCTGTGTAACTTGCACTTTACTCTACCTCTTGCTCTGCATTGGTTCACTTTGTATTCTGCTGTAACGATGCAAATTTTCCCAAGTGGTATAGTAAAAGACTTATCTTATCTCTTACTGTTAATCCAACAGAGTGCTGACACTGAAGTTTCAACCTCAACCCAACCTGATGATTCTGATCAATCCGTGATCAGTGCCACCCTGCTATCTGATCAGCTATGTAATGTACTATTGTCTAAATGTTGTTCAACATGAAATAATTCCTCACTTTTCCCCCATACCTGACGCTTTTCCTGGAACTAATATCTAGAGCAGATAATTAGTTCAGCTAATAAGTTAATGAAGGTGGAACCAGTGGTTTGATTTGCATGGTGTCATTAGCCGCGAATGGCAGAAGTGCTGTGATTGTGCGCATGATGGCCGGAGAGGAGAGACGTTTTATAGGTATATGCTTTGGCAGCAGAGTGCGGGGAGACAGGTGGCAGGAGGTTATTTCAATAATAAGTAATAATATCATCAGCTCGCTCTCCGTCTGTCTGAACACGTGCTGGTGCAGGCGCGCGGGGTGTCGAACTATCCCAGCATGCTTTGCGCAAGTAAAAATAGCTCTGTCACAGCTGGGCCGCAAGCTGCAAGCAGATATGCGGATATGGTGCAAGCTAACCAGCCAACCCCACACACCCCCACCCC